>CM055816.1:57100461-57390461 GCA_029582265.1 Zoroaster sp. YZ-2022 | reverse complement strand
GGAGGATTTTGATGGATTTGGGGTGGTTAGGGTTAACAGATGGTAAAGACATCAAAATCAGAGCAGCGCGTATGTGCCAGCTGTTCGCCAGCTGTTTTGTGCAACGCGCGACGCGGATTTGCACCAATCAGAGTGACGGAGACTGGCATCACGCGCTCGACTCATGTACTTTGGAAGTGTTTCGTGTGTCCGCCAAAACGTGAATTTGCCCATTTTTATTTGGCTTTATTCAACAAAAATTTCAATTTAATTTTTTTACATTTTGAACATGTACAGTGTAGGCATTGAATCCCAAGAAAGATTATGATAAAATGAAAAGCATTGTACAATACCCAGCAATGTAGGCATTCACACAGTCATAAAGCCCGATGGACGATGCCGTGTGGAGATCCAGGGGGGTAGGTCTGAAGCTCCGGTCGCCATCCAATGTGCCCCACCCTTTCCACATGGATAGACTCTTGTCCAGCAGTTCCGATTCACTCGCCTCATCGCTTGCCTCGTAGGGATAATCCATCGTTGATCAACTCTCATTGGCTTCTGAACATACCTGAACCCGCAAATGGAAAAGAAGAAAATGAAATAGTCCATCGTGATCAACTGTCAATGTCTCCCTGTAAGGCTTCTGAACATACCTGAACCCACAAATGGAGAAGAAAAAAACAAAATATTTAGTGAACGGCCATGGAGTGCCATGGCCGAGCGGTTTAGCGCATCGGATTTGTGTTCTGATAGCTGAGTCGTCAGAATGTGGGTTCGAATCCTGACCGCGACTGTGGTGCTTGTGTCCTCGAGCGAGACACTTTACCATAATTGCTTCTCTCCACCCAGGGGTAAATGGGCACCTGTGTTGGTTGTGTTTGATTAGCCCCATATGCGCCAAAATGGCGGCAATCGAGCTGTATACTCCCCAGGGAGCTGAGATGGTTTCAGGAATGATTTATGCGCCTGATGAGCAGGGGTAATAATGTACAGCGCTGTGATACCTCATGTAAGAGTGCTGTAAAAATGCCTCCATTATTATAATGGCCCAACTAAAATCCATTGTTCGTGGCGTACTTACGTCACGCCCCAACTTTAGTATCCACACTTGTATGGCCAGGGGCGTGATTTAACAAAAGTTAAAAAAATCCTGAAAAATGGGTAGCGGGCCTGGGTCTCCCTTTGGTCTAGAGGACAAAGTCCACTGAACCTCCTGGATGTTTCATTTGGGAGGATTTACAGACTCTCCACATCCCCACAAACAAGAAACTAGAGGTTTGGACTCAATACAGGCTACTTCTCTTCTTTCAAGAAATTTTTGAGGCACATGGAAATTTGTAAAAAAAAATCCTGAAATCTAGAAAAATCCTGAAAAATCACAAGCCTGTATGACTCGTAACTTGGACTTGAGTCATAACTAACAAGGACTCGGACTCGATGCTTCGGATGAAGACTCCCTTTCGAGACTTTTGGGTAATTTCTGGTTTATGAGAGACTGTTTCCATGGATTTCACGATGTACGCGAACTTTTAACCCTCCTGTAGGTTTAACAATCAAAGACACTCAAAATTTGTGTGTAACTCCCAACCCATTGACTTTGTGCAGCGCACTCAAATAAATGCAAGGACATGTGGCTCTGATAGGAGGTCAAACCAAAACCACTCAAGTGTATATGAGTCTGCTGCTAACTTATGCAATACATACACAGCTCTGTGTGACTCTGCATATAAGTGTGTTTGACTTTGCCACTAACTCCAGCACTCTTAGAGAAAAAATACACATGTGTGAACAATTGGCAATGCAACCAAAAATACTCAAGTGACTGTCTGTGGGTGCGGTGCTTACTGGGCCAAATTTCAGCCTGGGCATAGGAGGGTTAAATGATGAAATTATGGCCCAGTGGAATAAAATTTGTTGACAAAAAGTAAACAGAAAAAAAAAAGGTTTCGGTACAGCATTTATGTTTTGGACTACTCAGCTTGAGTTGAAAGGCACAAAAAAAATCCCCCCCCCCCCCCCAAAAAAAAAAAAAATGTCGCTCAAAATCACCACAGACAAGCATATTTTAAAAGGATATGGGTCCACAAACATCTGTTGCTGCTAAACACAGCAGATGAGAATCCATAAAAAAAAACCTCATTTCAATGGTGCTCATTGTCTGTATTTGTCAGTATCAATATACAGCTTAGGTGCAGACAACAGCTAGTCGTTTGTTAACGTGTTTTTGTTGTTGCTTTTAAACCAATACCAAAATGGAGTGTCGTGGCCGAGCGGTCTAGCTTACCGGACTCAAGTTCTGGTGTTAGCAGCAGAATGTGGGTTCGAATCCCGGCCGTGACACTTGTGTCCTTGAGCAAGACACTTAACCATAATTGCTTCTCTCCACCCAGGGGTTAAATGGGTACCTGTGAGGGCAGAGTTGGTTGATTAGCCCTATATGCACTGTAATGGCAGCAATTGAGCTGTATACTCCCCAGGGAGCTGAGATGGTTTCAGGAATGATTTATGAGTCTTATGAGCCTTATGAGCAGGGGTAATAATATAATGCGCCTTGAGCACCACTCAGTTGGTGGATACGTGCGCTATATAAGTCCACACATTATTATTATTATTATACCAGCGCTGCTTTTACTCCATTTATCTGCCAGGATGCAAAATATTTTCGGCACACAAGCATTGCTATTGTACACTCACGGTGACCCATTAATAAAACATCTCTTCAAAAAGAATAGGCCATTTTGCGTTAACACCATCTGGTCCTTGCTCTATGTATATTAACATGTATATTAACATGTATATTATTAACCATCCTACTGCAACAGGGGTCAAAATCAGTCAAAATGTTGACATACTTCCCAAGGTACATGCATGCATACTCGAGTGCACTTAAAAAGTCGAACACTGTCAAACCTTATGTGTAAGTAAGTAACATTTACAGGTCAAAATGAGTCGACCGTTTTTGACTGGTAAAAGCATGGTCTGGTATTGTTGAGGGTGGTCAAGATGACAGTCAAAACCAGTCAAAAATGCCCCTGTGTGCACATTTGGGTCAACAGTGAAAACAGGCAGTTGACTGATTTTGACCTCTGTAGCAACTTTCCACTAAAGTGCAGCTACAGTAGAAGGGTTAACACTATGAACATGATGAACAACTTCACCATGAAAATCCGTATTGCCGTGAAATAACAGTTCACCGTAATTTCACAGCAATTTCACGGTGTCTCTTCCTCTCAGATATTGGCCAATAATATTCACGGTGATTTCATGGCAAATTCATGGTGCTCTCGAGAGTTAATGAGCTGCCCCAAAACTGCCACGAGAAGTTCACTGCGTTTTCACGGCGAAGGAATCCCAAGAGTATTTCATGGTGTTTTCATGGTGTTTTCATGGTGTTTTCATGGTGTTGTGTCATTGTTAAATTGCTGTGAACTATTTATTTCACGGTAAAACAGATTTTCAGGGCATTTTCAGGGTAAAGTTATTCACAGTGTAAGGTTTATATTTAATGTAAACTACGTCTTCAGAAAGAAAAGGAAACGTTGTTTCATTCATGTAACACCTTTTCCAGCATTTAAATTTGCCAATTGCCTGATATAAAAATATAAAAATAACGGCATGATTATTTTGGAGTGATCATTCATTCACACAAACACCGGTGACTCAACAAAGGAAAAGGCAATCAGACATGAAGGATCTTTAAACTCGACATCGAAATTAATCATGATCTCCATTCTGCAATAGTTCCGTTCAAACGATGGATCAACATTGTTAAGGGGGTGATGGATGGCTTCTGAGACTAATTTCTGACCCCACCCAATCCTAGGGCTGTGCGTTTTCGGATATTTTTGGAACCGGATATCCGAAATCAGGAAACTTCGGATACCCGGATACCCGTTTTCATTTTGGTTGAAAACATGCCTCTGGTGGTGTACAAATACATGTACTGTAAATGGTAACAAATTGACCGTTATAATACAGAGGATACCATACTATCGATCTTTTCTTTATTGGAGTGTAATCTCTTGAATTTAAAGATAATTGTCTGTAAAAGTGTAAACATTACATTGTTCAAGAGTCACAGATTTCTGTTCGCACCGCTCAAATGTTATGTCTGAATTTTAAAAAGTCGTTTACGGGTAATTGGAACCGAAAAATGGAACCGGGTAATGACCGTTTCGGTCGGGTATCCGGATACCCGGATACCCGGCACAGCCCTACCCACTCCTAATTTAATCATGGTGAGAGGGCTGCTTGTAGTTTATTAATGTGATGATTTCCAAACATGCTGTATTAAAATAATCAAAATAAAGCACAAGAAAGATAAAATTCAATGAGTTTTTCAATTTTATGAATCAAGTTAATTAAAATAAGAAAAGTAAATAAAATAATGTTGATTTTGGAGATAAATCTTTGGTTTAGTAAAAGTGATGACATGCTAACCCAGATGTCAAGTATTGACTTGAAAAAAAAAAACCTCTCTTACGTATAATAATAATAATAATAATGTATAGATTTATATAGCGCACGTATCCACCAACTAAGTGGCGCTCAAGGCGCATTATATTATTATCCCTGCTCATAAGGCTCATAAGGCTCATAAATCATTCCTGAAACCATCTCAGCTCCCTGGGGAGTATACAGCTCAATTGCTGCCATTTCTAGCGCATAGAGAGCAAACCATCTCTGCCTTCACAGGTACCCATTTAACCCCTGGGTGGAGAGAAGCAATTATGGTTAAGTGTCTTGCTCAAGGACACAGGTGTCACGGCTGGGGCTCGAACCCACACTCTGCTGCTGGCAACACCAGAACTTGAGTTCAGTGCGCTACACCGCTCGGCCACGACAATCCACTTTACGTGCATTATACAACACACGGGACCTACGGCTTTACGTCCCATCCGAAGGACGAAGCAATTATGGTTAAGTACCTTGCTCAAGGATACAAGTGTCACGACCGGGGCTCGAACCCACACCCTGCTGGGTAACAATAGGGGGGCCGGGGGGCCATTTTTTTGGTGATAAGTTGCAAGATGTATTACGACAACATTATGGAGAATTTTTCTTTGAAATTGATAAGATCATAAACAGAATAATTTAATTATTATATCTAACCAATTTCAAAGAAAAATTCTTCGTACTCATTTTTTCCAAGGCGCATGGTTGTTTTTCAAGTTAATGCGCATGCGTGTGGTAATTCCAATTATAAGGCTTAACGTTAACGTTAGTAAACTGTTATACCACCAGTCATGCCAGTGTTGTACCTTCTCTTTGTAAGCCATTCATTGCGACACTTGAAACAAAATTAGGCTTATATTAGGGTTTTCAGGTGAAAAATTATTTCTAAACCAATATGCTCAATATTTATATCAAATTAAAGGTCTTGATGAAAGAAATACAATGGTTTTTAAATCAAGAAAATGGGACGAGAAGTTTTTGAGGAATCCTGTTTTATTTAATCAAGTATACAGCATTCGATGAAGCCCGACTGTCCATACACTGTACATCCCTAATCGCACCAAAACCGTTGAATCAGCCTACACACACCGTGATACAGCGTTCGTGCTCGTTTTCCTCATAAGAGCTTTTGAAAGGGTGTAAAAAATACATTCTCCGCTCAAAACTAAACACAATTACGGCTCAAAACTTTCACATATGATAGAAAAGAGGTGTAAAATTCATTCAGACACCGCTCTTATCTTTCAACTTGAAGATTTCACCTAAAAAAAACGGTGTTTACTTTTTATCTCTTCGTAACTTCAGTTGTAGAGTAGTTATGGAGATCGAGCAAGCATGGGTATGTAAAGGAGCCCTTTGACTCAATAGCGAAACCCGTTTTCATGTCAATCACAATGTACTCGGGCGCGGAGACAGCTCCGAAGTGGATGCCCTCAGCAGAGCGCGGCAAATTTTACGGGCCGAATGCACCCGATCTCAGAACACTTCGCGAAAGGCTGGGCGTGACGAGAGTGGTTCATTCATAAAAACCTAGCCTTTCGCACGTACTTCCGATTGCTATTTTATGTACATTGTTGGATAGCTGAAACTATAAGCTTTCCAATGAGCTATTACATGTAAGATTTCGACAGGTAAAAGTAGTAAAAAAAATTGATTTAAAATTTTGATGTTTTTTGTTGCGGGCGATGCGCTGTGCGTGTGGAGGGCTTCGGTCAAGCACGTATGAACTGAAAACCCTACTTACATACTTGGCCCCATTCTAGGGCCAATACACTCCCTCCGTATCCTTGGCCCTAGTGCCACATAAAAAAATTATAAAAATGGAGCGATTTTTTAAACTTTTGATCTGCTAATTGTTTTATACAATCTAAAATTTGTCTTCAGTTGTCGTCAGTTTTCCGTTGTCAGTTGTCGGCTTTTACTTTAATGGGACTGCTAGATCGAATGGCAGAATGGGGCTAACAGTAACAATAACCATGGAGGAAGGAAAACTGTTTTCCTTCCTCCATGCAATAACACTGTTGACTGTTGTTACTGAGTAACGTCGAACGTGATTTAGAACTTTAAGAAAGTTAGTTTAATCGCCAGCAATGAATATTTGAAGGGTAAGACTTCAATATAATGTAATATTATATACCTTCTGACAGTTATAACGGAACATGTAACCAACCATCAACGCCTGACCAAACCGTTTCATGCATCGCTAGTTTCCGCATCAATTCAAGCGCAAAACTTGACAGATGGAGGCCGCCATTTTGATTTCTTATCATGAATATTCATAATTAACATCCGGGACTTTGACATGGAGTCGGCGGTCGAAGACGTCACATTCGTGCTCGAGCGAACTTCAAAAATACCAGAAATTTCACTTAAATTTTGAAGATTATACGGTAAGAAATGCACCTTTTTCATAGAAAAACAATCAGACCACGCGGCAATATGTTGCAAAGGGTGTGTTATGCCCTGTGAATGTCAGTTGCAGTTGTTTTAAAATGAAGAGGTGTTCGTAGCCACGGACGCTAGCGCGAAAGTAGTGCCAGCGCAGTGTGCCAACTGCAGCTGACATTGGGCCGGTCAATGTACTGCTCTGGCCACCGCACGTACACAAATGGCCGTGCTGAATGTTGTTGTCAGTGAATATGACTAACGTTACCGCCAAGTACCGCCACTTTTAAAGGTTTTTTGGATTTTTTTTTGTGCAACCACTAACCAGTTAAAAAATGATTCTATCGATGTTTGGGGGTAGGGCCTACAGACTCGGAAGTCAGAAAGCATGGAAAGCGAAAACTATCTTTAAAAATCCACTTTTATGATGCCGATGGTTTTCGGACTTTGGTTTTCCCTTCTGAAATTGAAAAAATCCTCTCCTTCAGAAAATAGAAGAATCCTATTATAGTTGCCACCAAAGTATTAGCCAGGATTTGGAGATAGTGCGTCCAAATTTGTTATTCTTTGAAAAACAGGGTGCCCAAAATTTTAACTTACATTACAATACGGGTAGAATGTCGTATCCGACCGCCACTTTTTCTCATTCAATATAACCAATAATTCTACCCTCATTGTCACCTAGGGTACTCCCCAATGGTATCCAGGCAATCTCAATCCTGCGTACATTGGAGGGGACCTTTATTTGGGTAGAATGTCGCATCCGACCGCCACTTTTTCTCATTCAATATATAACCAATAATGTAATCTTACCTACCCAGTAAGCTGGAGAACATATGGATGATGATGGACATACAGTATACTTCAAATTATTCCAGGATATTTATTTCATGAAAAATCAGGCATTTTTTGGTATACGATGACTTCCTCAGTCATGTCAGTCTGATCTTGTAAACTCCTCCAACACGGTCATTATACATACGCAGTGACAACTATAATAGGATCCTTCTATTTTCTGAAGGGGAGGACTTTTTTAGAAGGGAAATAAAGTCCGGAAACCATCATAAAAGTGGATTTTAAAGATAGTTTTCGCTTTCTGTACCCCCAAAAATCGATAGAATATTTTTTGAACTGGTTAGTGGTTGCAAACAAATTTCAAAAATCCCCTTAAAAAGTGGCGGTCGGATACGACATTCTTTCCCCACTTTTATGATGCCGATGGTTTTTGGACTTTATTTCCCTTTTGAAAAAATCCTCTCCTTCAGAAAATAGAAGAATCCTATTATAGTTGCCACCAAAGTATTAGCAAGGATTTGGAGATAGTGCGTCCAACTTTGTTATTCTTTGAAAAACAGGGTGCCCAAAACTTTAACTTACATTACAATACTTTTAGGGGCCTACATGTGTATTGCAAATAAAACAGGGTGTCCATTTAGGAAACTGGGCGTCCAAAAGACACCCAAAAGGTATTGCTGGCTAATACTAGTAATACTATGGTTGCCACTGCGCATATGTACAATAAGGTTTATTGCAAATAGCGCTAAAGCAACTGCCGCAAAGCATACTGGGATACAATTTGGGGCATCTGTTTGGAGCGGCTTGTGTGACGTCAACAATATTTCGTTTGTTTACGCAGCACGCAGTGGCACTGTTGCGCCCACAGACATCCCATGATTCCTTGCAGCCGCTATTTGCGATAAACCTTATGACCGTGTTGGTCACTATGACGGGGGAGTTGACAAGATCAGACTGACATGACTGAGGAAGTCATCGTATACCAAAAAATGCCTGATTTTTCATGAAATAAATATCCTGGAATAATTTGAAGTATATGTTCATCATCATCCATATATGTTCTCCACCTTACTGGGTAGGTAAGATTACATTATTGGTTATAAATAAATTGAATGAGAAAAAGTGGCGGTTGGATACGACATTCTACCCTCATTGTCACCTAGGGTACTCCCAGTGGTATCCAGGCAATCTCAATCCTGCGTACATTGGAGGGGACCTTTATTTATTTGGGTAGAATGTCGTATCCGACTGCCACTTTTTCTCATTCAATATTTACCAATAATGTAATCTTACCTACCCAGTAAGCTGGAGAACATATTGTGGCGTTTTTTTATTCGACGCCGGGGGAAACCCAAGGGACTGATCTTATTGAACCAGGGACACCGACCAGCGCCTATTATCCAACAAAAATATTTATTAACCTTGCGCACGGGTGAGCGGCTACCCGAACACAAGGGGGGGATAATTAACGAACGGCGGACTAAGCCAAGGGGCAGTTCGTTTTGGTGGAAATGTACCACCGCCTAGGGAATGATTATACCTCAATGGAATTAGAGCAACTACCAGTAACCTCAATAAACCTCACAAGGATACAGTGTTACCAAAGACAGTAATTAAATGGTTTATTCTGATCAATGATTCTTTTATAAAGTCTTGTATCAAATTACAATGGCAAAGATAAGGCTAAACCTCACCTCGTTGCCTTCTTTAAATACAATTCAATAACTTTATATACACAATCCTCACAATATACCTCAGTGAGAATAACCTCGTGGTAAACCTCACCACGAATCTTAAAACCAGTATACCTCAACTAGGCTAGCTCACAGCCAGCTTAGCCCTGCAACAGGTATACCTCACAACAGGTTATAATATTAACCACAATACAGATCAAGTGAAATATCGGTAACAGATTATCTAACGGGGTTGATTACACCTGAGGATTACCATAACCCTCACAGGAACCCAGAGCGCTACAACCAATGAACCTCACCGGGTTAGCAAGCACAAAGGTAATAGGAATACAATCCAGCCGTCAATCCCACCAGAGGTGTACTACAAACAGCATGCAATCCTCAACCCTCCTATGCTCCTCAGCCTTCCCAATAATAGGTCCAAAACTCACGCTCACTCACGTTCCCAAAACAATCCTACCCCAAACAAAGTTATATTACCTCGCTCTACCCGCAGCTAGCTGTCGGTGACTCAGGGAGTTCCGCAGTTCCAGCCTACACACTGAACGCACACAATCCCACACACGGCCCAGCCAGTCAAGCGACAAATCACAGCGATAAACGCATCAAAATAGCACGGTTCCCCTATTGAACTCTAATCTCCGACTGCCCTCCGACCCCGCCGGTGCTACAGCTTAACTACCCGGCGCAGACCCCACGCGACTCAGTCCGGCGCATAGCGTCGCTGGCCAAAGACGCAGTAAACTCGCAACAGTCCACTAGGCTGGACTAGACTTGCCCCTGTTCCGTCACACAGGCCCCAGCTAAGCTTGGACTGTCCCGGTCCAAACAGCTTAAACAAATACAACCTAAGGAACAGGGATATTTAAATAAAACCTACAAAAAAAAAAAACACATTAGAAAACATGTGAGGTTTACTACCTCAAGACTAGTGCTTCTAACATTTAAACAAAAAGTTATCCTCACGGCTGGTGAGGTATACCCAACTTCCATCTTATTTACATACAAAAATACAGTAAGCCTCATACCCAATGAGGTACACTTACTGCTTTATTTATACATTGGAAATACAAAACTTAATCCTGCTGGGAGGATTACCATTTAATTATCTACACAATAATCAAATCAACCTGATTCCTAACGAGGTACATTAGTTATATATTTATACAACAAAATTAAGTGTCTTTGGTTTTTCTCTTAAGGAACACAATAACAAAATATAAACTGTAACAAATCTTTTAGAAAACTTTATGAAATACAAAAATATAGGACTACAAACTCTGGTGTCTTTAAAAAAAATTAACAGCCTCAACACAAATATACCTCTGAAATTTAACAACAATCAAAATATGAATTTAACGAAGTACTGCACTGATTCAAAGTTATTAATGGCAAGATTAAAGATGGTTGAAACTACATCTTGGAAATGGCTGGTTTTCCTCAGGCGTCCAAGGTAAACTCGGACGGATCAACTGGCTTCAGGTAGACGCGGTGGACATTCTCCAGGTGAACCAGTTTCCCATCCAGGTACGTCTTCCGGCAGACAGTCTCCTCGATGCTAGCAAGTCGTGACTGCTTAGTGAGCGGTGCCAAGTTGACCCCTTCCTCATCGCAATCAGTGCCCACCACTGGGACGGGGCGCAGGGGTGGCTCCGATTCTGACGACGTCTCAGGAGGAACGCTTGGGCTTCCTGGCACCTTTCTCATTAGGTCCAGCATAGAGCGAGGCTTCCCTGTCAGGCGGATTGAGGGTGACTTCGGGGCCCGTAGAGGTGACATGGGAGTTGGGGAGAGACTGATGACAGCTGGGCTTTGGGGTGCTGGGTTGTCTGCTGCTGGGGTCTTGGAGGTTGTGGGTGGCCTGCTGACTGTTGTTGGAGCCGAAGACGTCCTGGCTGGCTCACGAGCTAGTCGGCCGACCAGAGCTGACCGGTCGATGGAGATGGGTAGTGTCATGCCACTACCATCTTTCAGTCCATCAAGGACAGGCAAACCTCCATGAGGTTCTTCCTCTAATCTTGACTGGATGGCAGCATACTCAACTTAGTGTTCAGGGTGACACCCCTTATAGTGCCTCCTAAAGTTGTCACGCCTCTTATCTTTGTAGCTGCATCTTCTACAGTGCAGATACCGGGGCGAACCATGGACAACCCTCTGGTGGCGCCACAAGCCTTGCTTGGATGTAAAGGTGTCCTTGCACTTAAAACACGTGACAACCATTTCCTGTAGCAAGAAATGAAACAAACCAAACTTTAAGTTTATCAACATTATCAACCTTACAAACGGTACCTCGCAGGGAGCCTACGTTCCCTTTTCGGATACCTCATGGGGGTCTTCTCCTCATCCTGTACGACTACCACCGTCTACCACAACTTGATCACTATCTACATCACTATGACCAGTTTCGGAACCTACAGTAGGTTCAACCCCCTCATCTGGCCTTTCATTCACTTCCTCACTATTACCATGCCCCTTCCAAACATCCTCATGTTTGTCACCTCTGGGACTTTCCACTACTCGCTTAGGCTGATATGTCCATGGCTCTAGGGCTTCACCCTCATACGGCTTGAGCCTATCCGCATGGACCACAAAAGCCTTGCCTACACGTCTTAACTGTATTCTATATGTCACATCGGACAGTCGCTTGACCACCAAGTAAGGTCCTTCCCAACGAAGCTGCAACTTCGGGGACCTACCCTTTTTCTTCAATTTGTTGAAGAGCCAGGCAAACTGGCCTTCCTTCAACCCTTCACCATGCACCTTATGGTCATAATTTCGCTTCTGCCGTCTGGCACTCCGCCTGAGGCACTCCCTCGCTCGGGTATGGGCCTCTTGCAGATTGTGCCTTAAAGCTTCTGCAAAATCCGTCCGCACTCTGTCCTCCACAGTAGGGCATTCCACTACCAAATCGACTGGCAACCTCACTTCTCTCCCCAACACCATCATGTTGGGGGACTCACCGGTAGATTCCTGGGGAGTGCATCTATATGCGAATGATGCATAAGGTAAGCACTCATCCCAGTCACTCTGCTGTCTCTTTGGCTCAATCATCATGGCCACTATGTTTATCAATGTTTTATTGAAACGCTCCACCATCCCGTCGGACTTCGGGTTATACGCCGTTGCCCGAGTCTTCGAGATGCCAAGGACTCGACAGATCTCAGCAAAAACTGCTGACTCAAAGTTGGTTCCCTGATCGGAATGTAATTCCAAGGGAACCCCAAACCGACAAACAAACTCTTTGACAAATTTGTCAGCCACAGTCTCCGCCCTAGCATCCATTTTGAGCAGTAGTCACCGACTACCATAACCCAGGCATTGCCACTGTCACTTCGTGGCAGTGGCCCCAGCAAGTCCAGAGCCACCCTTTCCATTGGCTCACCGACCTGGTACTGCTGCAAAGGAGCAATACGCCTCTTCGCAGGCGACTTCCTCCTCCCGCACAGCTCACAATGCCTGAGGAATGACCTCACATCAGCGACCATGACTGGCCAGTAATACCTTTGTTTTACTTTGGCCAGCGTCTTTGTAACACCCAAGTGACCGCTAGCCCGACCACCATGCAACTCTTGGAGAACAATCTCCCTTAGCCGTTCTGGCAGTACAAGACGCCACCTGATCGACCTTCCATCGTCAGACTCCCAACTTCTACATACATGTAGGACATTGTTTCGCACTTCGATCTGATCCCATAAGGACCAGAGTGTTTTGTGCACCGAAGAGGTATCTGACACAGTCTCCCAAAGAGGTCGACTGTCCGACTCCTCCTTTGCCCTTACATTCCAACTGATACCTGGGTCACTTAGTTGCGCTTCCCTGATCGTTTCCATAGGCATATGTGGCTCAGCAAGAATGCCCCTTACTAATACCTCGGGAAATTCAGAGTCAGCTACAACCTTCTCGGGGACCTCAATAACCCCAGGTTGCTCAGAAACCTCAGTACCATCTGATACCTCAAGTGTTTCCGGTACCTTACCGATGCCCGTATCGTTGCCACATTGTTTACAAGCCTTCCGGGACAACCCGTCAGCATTTCCATGCTTACGCCCAGGCCTATGTTGAATGGTCATGTCATATTCTGAGATAACTTCGAGCCACCTTGCTAGCTGGCCCTCAGGGTTCTTGAAGTTAAGTAACCACCTAAGAGCAGCATGATCAGTTCGAACAGTTACCTTGCGACCATACAAGTACTGTTTAAACTGTTTGAGGTATACCACTACCGCCAACAGTTCCCGCCGAGTAACGCAATAGTTCCTCTCGGCCTTGCTGAGTTTACGGCTAGCATAGGCCAGAACCTTCTCCTCTCCATCATGGATCTGGGACAGTACAGCCCCTATTCCATCCCCGCTAGCATCGGTGTCTAAAATGTAGTCACTGTCTAGAATGGGGTACACCAGTACAGGGGCCGTTTGCAGTCTGTGCTTAAGTTCCTCGAACGCCTCTTGACAGGCATCTGTCCAGAGAAACTCCCGTGACTTTTCAGTCAAAGCATGTAGCGGTGAGGCTACCTCAGCAAACCCCTTGACAAACTTCCGATAATAGGAAGCGAGCCCCAGAAAACTTCTAACTTCCTTGACACATTTAGGTTTTGGCCAATCTGCCACAGCCCGAACCTTTTCAGGGTCAGTAGCCACACCATCGGGTGACACAATATGTCCCAGATAGCCAACCGACCTCTGAAATAAGAAGCATTTACTCGGCTTCAACTTCAGACCGGCCTGTCTCAACCGGGAGAAACGACCAAGTCGCTCTATCTCCTCAGTCACCATTCTGCCAAACACAATGACATCATCTAGATAAATCAGCAGGATGTCCCACTGTAAACCTCTCATTACCCTTTCCATCAACCTCTCAAATGTAGCCGGGGCATTGCAGAGGCCAAAAGGCATGCATTTCCACCGCACAAGCCGCTATGGACAACAAAGGTTGATTTCTGACTGGCCTCCTCATCTAGGGCTACCTGCCAGTAACCGGACGCTAGATCAAGCGTCGAAAACCACTGAGCGCCTGACAGCGCATCAAGCGTTTCGTCAATCCGAGGGACCGGGTACGCATCTTTGATGGTAACCGCATTCAAACCTCGATAATCGACGCAAAATCACTTTGTCCCGTCTTTCTTTCTGACCAGAACTACGTTAGCAGCCCAGGGGCTATCAGAAGGTTCGATCACCCCTCGCTGATTAAGTTCCTCAACTTGTCTCATTATTTCCTCTTGGTTACACAAGGGGTGGCGCCTTGGCCTCTCTTTATTAACAGGCCTTGCCTCACCAGTATCGATGCGGTGTTGAACCACATTGGTTCTCCCTATGTCATGTTCACCAGTAGAAAAAACATCTTGAAAATCTGCTAAACAAGACTCCACCTCAGGATGGTATTCCTCACTGAGGTAAACCTTGCTCCTCTCGTATAAATCACGCAAATGCTCTGTGAGGTTTACTTCAACCTCACCAGCATCACCATGACCAGGCAGAATTACTGAGTCTACCTCAAGTGCTGCAATCGTACCAACAGTAGTTCCCTTTCGTATCACTCGCATCTCCCCACTGGGATTGAGGATGCGTAATGGGAGAACCTCAGCTTGAGGTCCTACTAGCGATCTGGCCAGAACTAAACCTCGCTGAGCCAACTCGCCTCCACCCTCCACCGGCTCAATGATCGCAGGCTGCTCTAATGCCTTACACGTACTCGCTATAGTACCAGGCACGACAGCCTCATAACCTGACGGGATTTCGTGGTTTCGCAACCAACACCCTACCAATGAACGGTTCTCCTGCAGAATTGGTGCACTTTATTCGCTCCCCATTCAACCTCAACTCTAGGCTTCGGAAATCTAAGATCCCACAAGTCGGCAACAAGAAATTCATGCCTAGTATGCCAGCACACTTCATATCTGCAAAATTGCTTTGACCGGTAGGTTGTTTTACCGACCTGCACATCAACCCAGGCAACGCCCATCACAGACAATGGACTGCCATCAACCTGTTGAATGTTGGTCACATCCGCTTTCAACATCGGGTCTCCGTTCTTTGGCAATTTCCTGATAGACTGAACGGCTAATAAGTGTTTCAGTCGACCCAGAATCAACCAAGAACCGACATTTTGTACCTCGCACAACCCCATCAACAAACAGGCCAAATCTAGGCTGGAGAACAGAAATAGGCTGAGCAACTATTGGCTCCCCATTCTCTGTTCCTCGCCTCTTGTTGGCTCCGTCTTCTTCTGGAGTTCGCTCACGCTTGACCCTTGGGACCATCCAGCCTGCCCGTGGGCCCCCCGGTCGGCTGGTTGGCGTTTCCCTGACGCCAATTTTTCCGAGGTTGAGTACATTCCCGAAGGAAATGACCAACCTCTCCACAATTGAAACACCTCACGCCATGAGGTTTCCCCCCCTCGGGCTTTGTACCTAAGTTACTTTTCCCCCTCAGGGCTCTTTTTGGAAAGTACCGATAGTAACTCTACTACCATGTCCAATTTTCTAATTTGCTCTCCAGCATCACTCTCCAGCATCACTCTCCAGCTTCTGGAGACGCTGCTCTGTGCAAGAATCCACGGCCCTCGCGAACTTTGCAGGCCTCTTCTCGGCCCTCCTTTCGCTTTCAATTTTCTCTACACTTTCAGTCTCTAGGGCAGCCTGTATCGCTTCGTCCAAAGTCTTCGGGCGAGCGCGATATATGCCCTCTCTGACAGCCTGGCTGTCAACCGCATCAATGAAATGGTTCTTCCCAAGGCGCTCTCGTGCCTCTTCGGAAAGTTCTGGATAGGCCTTTACGGTCAAGTCTCTGACTGCCTGACCTAACTCTTGAACAGTTTCTTTCGCACCTTGTCTACGGTGTCGTAGCTCAACCAAATAATTTTCGGCCTGGTAGCTAGGGCCGAATCTCCGTTCCAACAACTTCACTAGTTCACTATAAGTGGACTTCTTCTTTGATCCATCACCAAGGATCCGGAGCGCATCGCCCTGGAGGCTTGCGGCCAAAAATTCGGCTGCTTGCTCCTCGCTCCATTGATTAACCTTTTTACAGGCCTCAAAATGTCTGTGATAATCGGTCCACAGAACCTTACCCTTGTAACGGTCTGGGGTGATCGTAGGGCGGTGAGGCCTTTCTTCATGAGGTTTATTGGAAACCTCATCACCGACCAACCTTGTCTCTTTTTTAAGTGGCCAAGGACCAGCATGAGGTTTATCCACCTCGCTGTCCTCTCGGCACCCATTCTCCACAGTAGGATGAGTCAAGAAGCTCAAAACCTCACTGTGTAAACCTCGTTCACTTGCCGGGTCAACCTCAGTGTTCAGAAAAGGGTTTGTATGGGAACTACGCACAGGGATGGACCTCTCATGAGGTGTACTCCCATGCGCCTTTCCCCTTTGAACCAATTCAGGTGACATACCAACACTCGAAACCTGTTGTGCCTTTAATGAGGCATACCCAGAGGTATCCTCTGGCAACTTAAAAAAAACTTCTGAGTCAGCCTCACACTGAGGATTATCCCTACTTTTAAGGTAAACCTCATCTGTGCCCTTTGGCTGAATCTTTCGCCTCGTGGCCTCTAGTTCGGCGGAAAGACGCTCTTTCTCCCACTTTAACCACTGCACCTCCATTCTGGAGCGACACAGTTCCTCATGGAAAGAACCCTGTTCATCCTCACTCTAGAGGCGACACTATTTGGTTCCCTCTTTCCACTCGTACCGAGGTCTGTTCTTCACTAAAAACCTCAGAGCATACAAGACTCTGTAAACTTGGCCACTTGCCACTTGCTGATAGTGGTGTTTCGCAAGTAAGATCAGGCTGTGGAACCCTCGGTCCCAAGCCTTCCGAAATTACTACAAAGTGCGTTCTATCTACCACTCTGCGAATTCCCAAAAGAATCGAAATTTGCTCCCTTGCGGCAAAACACAAGGAGTGCAACTCAGATCGATTCCTCAACAGAATCCACACACCAATTACAGCTACAGCTAACAATAAAACAAGGAATACAATAATTACCAGGTCAGCATACCACAGCGTGACCTTATTAAATTACACGTCTAAGTGAACCTCAATGAGGTGCACCAGCAACCCTCAAGATGAACAAGAATTAAAACAAATTCTTTATCACAGGAGCCAACCTCAGAGCAATGCACTAAGCACAAAACCAATAAACCTCTGTGAGGTTTAGCACAGAATCTTAACCTTAAAAAACTGCTTTAATTACAAGGTAAAATTGCTCTAAACGATCAAAGGAAAATCAAACCTAAGCATCCCACTTCTGACACCATTTGTGGCGTTTTTTATTTGACGCCGGGGGAAACCCAAGGGAGTGATCTTATTGAACCAGGGACACCGACCAGCGCCTATTATCCAACAAAAATATTTATTAACCTTGCGCACGGGTGAGCGGCTACCCGAACACAAGGGGGGATAATTAACGAACGGCGGACTAAGCCAAGGGGCAGTTCGTTTTGGTGGAAATGTACCACCGCCTAGGGAATGATTATACCTCAATGGAATTAGAGCAACTACCAGTAACCTCAATAAACCTCACAAGGATACAGTGTTACCAAAGACAGTAATTAAATGGTTTATTCTGATCAATGATTCTTTTATAAAGTCTTGTATCAAATTACAATGGCAAAGATAAGGCTAAACCTCACCTTGTTGCCTTCTTTAAATACAATTCAATAACTTTATATACACAATCCTCACAATATACCTCAGTAAGAATAACCTCGTGGTAAACCTCACCACGAATCTTAAAACCAGTATACCTCAACTAGGCTAGCTCACAGCCAGCTTAGCCTTGCAACAGGTATACCTCACAACAGGTTATAATATTAACCACAATACAGATCAAGTGAAATATCGGTAACAGATTATCTAACGGGGTTGATTACACCTGAGGATTACCATAACCCTCACAGGAACCCAGAGCGCTACAACCAATGAACCTCACCGGGTTAGCAAGCACAAAGGTAATAGGAATACAATCCAGCCGTCAATCCCACCAGAGGTGTACTACAAACAGCATGTAATCCTCAACCCTCCTATGCTCCTCAGCCTTCCCAATAATAGGTCCAAAACTCACGCTCACTCACGTTCCCAAAACAATCCTACCCCAAACAAAGTTATATTACCTCGCTCTACCCGCAGCTAGCTGTCGGCGACTCAGGGAGTTCCGCAGTTCCAGCCTACACACTGAACGCACACAATCCCACACACGGCCCAGCCAGTCAAGCGACAAATCACAGCGATAAACGCATCAAAATAGCACGTTTCCCCTATTGAACTCTAATCTCCAACTGCATTCTGACCCCGCCGGTGCTACAGCTTAACTACCCGGCGCAGACCCCACGCGACGCAGTCCGGCGCATAGCGTCGCTGGCCAAAGACGCAGTAAACTCGCAACAGTCCACTAGGCTGGACTAGACTTGCCCCTGTTCCGTCACAATATCGATAATGATGGACATATACTTTATTTCATGAAAAATCAGGCATTTTTTGGTATACGATGACTTTCTCAGTCATGTCAGTCTGATCTTGTCAACTCCCCCGTTATAGTGACCAACACGGTCATAAGGTTTATCGCAAATAGCGGCTGCAAGGAATCATGGGATGTCTGTGGGCGCAACAGCGCCACTGCGTGCCGCACAAACAAACAAAATATTGTTGATGTCACACAAGCCGCTCCAAACAGATGCCCCAAGTTGTATCCCAGTATGCTTTGCGGCAGTTGCTTTAGCGCTATTTGCAATAAACCTTATTGTACATGCGCAGTGGCAACCATAGTATTAGCCAGCAATACCTTTGGGTGTCTTTTGGACGCCCAGTTTCCTAAATGGACACCATGTGCTATTTGCAATACACATGTAGGCCCCTAAAAGTATTGTAATGTATTAGTTAAAGTTTTGGACACCCTGTTTTTAAAAGAATAACAAATTTGGACGCACTATCTCCAAATCCTGGCTAATACTTTGGTGGCAACTATAATAGGATTCTTCTATTTTCTGAAGGAGAGGATTTTTTCAGAAGGGAAATAAAGTCTGAAAACCATTGACCACATTGTGAAACATCTCACTCAGTGCCAAGTACAAAGTGTTTGTTTTCCTTTCGAACGCTAATCAATGTTCTGATGAAAATTTGGGCAGAATTAGTCAAAACAATTGGTGGTCCTTTAAAAAAGTAATTTGTTTTACTAAAGATGGTTTGCACTTCAGAATAAACAATTTATGTGGATTATTGATACACGTTTTGTTTGTACTGACGTTAAGTGAGCTTTCTATGCAGTGTTTACAATAATCAACTCTTAGTATTAGAACAAATTACCGATTTAATATTCCCTTTAACCCGAAACCCCTAGCTGTTTTGGCTAAGAACATTCCTCAGTCTGCCAAAATCCAACACCATGCACAAACACTACCACCCCCAGACTGAGGGATCTCCTACATCCCAAGTCAACTACCCTCCCTCCCCCCTATTCTTGTTAAGAAATGATTCAGTTAGTGAGCACACACTCCTCTCCCCCCACAGCAGTCTACTTTTAAGCAGCAGCATTTCCCAGAGATCGGCATTCTCCTGAAGACGATCAGAGCATACTGATCAAAACTTTGAGTTGTAACCTCCAGTTCTTTTCAAAACTAATTATTATATTGAGAATTCCACATGGTGTCACTGCAAATAGTCTTTAGTCCTCTTCACCATGCAAAGCTACAAGTTTTACCCAATTGTTGGACTTAGATGTAGGACACCTGGCACCATGGAAAGTATCCCTGTCTGGGCTTGGATTTTGGTGGATTCAGAAATGTTCTTAGCCAAAATAGCTAGGGAGTTAGGATTAACCCTGACCACCCCAAAACCATCAAACTCCAACAGCTGGTTGTGTTGCACTTTGATGGACTCGGTACTGTATAAACCCATGCATGGTGTTGGATTTTGGTGGATTCAGGTAGGTTCCTAGCCAAAACCATTAGGGGGTTGGGGTTAATCAAGAAGAATGGGAAATATATGTTTTCATTATATTTGTAAAAATTGTACTGGTCTTGTATCAACAGTAGAGCTACAAACTTAAAAAAAAAATTGTTTTAATCTTTTTTTTTTTTTTTTTTTTTTTTTTGGGGGGGGGGGGGGTGTTTAGTCACAAACATCAATGTTTATTATTAGTTTTTCTTAAAGGGGCAGTATCGTCATGATCAGAGCAGACTTTCAACAGGGCATGGAATCGATTCCCTAGTTTAAGATGAACACAGTGACTGCAAATTACTGGCTGATTTATGTAGCAGCAACGGTAATATGACCTTACCATACTGTGGGAAATTATTTTCAGTCACTGAGTTAATGTAAAACAAGCCCTGTTGATCGTGACGATACCTCCCCTTTAATTTAAAAATTGGTTAAAACTAGATAGCATACTTCTTGATATATCTTGCATATTATATGCAACCCTGTGATTTCTCGGGATTTTTCCTGATTTCAGGATTTTTTTTACAAATCTCCCTTTGCCGACTACCTGTTTTTCAGGATTTTTTACTTTTGTCAAATCACACCCTTGCAGATGATTAACAAGGAAGCCTTCTACAGAATCGGAACCTCTTTTTAAAATCTTCTTGTAGTCGACGGGCGAGGGGCAAACCGACGAGGTGCCATCACCATGGAGAGAAAGAACAAGCGCTGGAGTAATAAACAGGATAATGGAGGAAGTCTAGGCAATGCATCATCCTTCGAGGTCCCTGCCCTACCTGAAGGTGTCGGCCTACAGCCCCAACTCGACTCCATCTTTGCCGACGTTCAGGCAAACCTGCCGTCCATTGACTTTGAAGTGTCCGATGTAAGTTGGCCAGAGATTCCAGAGTGCATACACGACGAAGTACAAGTTAAAGACTTGGCTCATGGAGGATCTTAATAGCCTATGGGGTTGGGGAGGGGGCGGGGTGGGGCGGGAGGGGCTTGGGCATGGGGCATGAACCAAGCTGAATACTGATTTGTTTTAACGTGTCGATGGATCAGGCAAGCAACTCTTCCACAGATCCGCACATATATCTAGATAAAATTATTAATTATTATTCAAAAGGTTTTCAGAAAGCACCACAGAGCGACTAGAATGCAACAATTTTCGGGCTCTCCCACACTGTACGCCATGTGGGTTCCTGCTTCACACTCGCAGCTCTCAATTCAAACATTTTCCTTTCTTTTTGAAATTGGCCTTTGGCATGCCTGATTGATACAGTTAAAGCCCCCTCAGAATGGTTAATTTCAGAATTGATTTCAAAAATAATTTAGCTTGGGCCGTTTTTAAGTCAAAATTAAATTGCTCCCTAAATTGGTTTTAAATTTGCGACTCCAGTTGACATACAAATTTTATTTTATGCTTTAGGTCAGCTCTGATGAAGAAACCGCCATTGTCAGCCGTTCGTTAAAGACTCCAACACTACTTGAAGATGACTCACATCAGGATATTGAGATGTCACCCGAAACCTGGCATTCAGTGCTTGAACCCTCCAATGAAAACCCTTTCAGCCAGAGTGATGTCTTCCACCAGTATGCAAATCACTCTCTCGGCCAATCAAGCAGCAGGAAAACATCAGACAGCAGTGACAGCAGTGCTGCTGAGCTGCTTATGCTGGATCCGTCCATTATCCAGGTGGGGGAGGCACAGCCACTGACTCCTTATGGCATTGTGACAAATGGCAATGGCAACCAGATGCACAGTTGGTCTGATTTCAAAAATGCCCTGGGCATCCGGGAAAATGGAATGCAAGATCCCTCCACAGAGAATTCAAGTTTTATACCTTACAGTTTGCCCTTGACACAGATTCAGACAAGGATTGGTACAATCACTACCGGAACGGGAATGGACAACAGGCATACCCCAACAGCTACATTGGAAGCTTATCCCGCTGCTGACACCAAATCGACATCCGACAAAACAAGAAGGCCATCAACTGATTCGCAGAATAGCAGAATACATGCCTTGATTCCATCACAGGTTCCCACCCTAGCCATGCATAATGTGGAAGATATTGATCTGGACCTGTTACTGGATTCCTTTCCTGTCGCCGCTGAGAGAGGGCCGTGGGAGAACAAACAAGAGCAGAGACAACCTCTGTCAGGTGGTGGGGATGGAGCACAAACAGGTTTGGATGCTGATTTTTGTTAGTTTTCTATTACAACAGATTTGATTTTGAGATGGTGGTGTTGTGTCGAGAAAATGCAGGGACAAATTGCCACTACATCTCTTCTTGTTATCAATATTTAAAAAAAGGACCTAATCTACGGATCATGTGTCACTATCACCTTCTCAATTTCCATTTATTCAATGGTGACCTTTTGGACAACCCTAACCCCCTAGCTATTTTTGGCTAAGAACCTTCCTCAATCCGCCAAAATCCAACATCATGCACAAACACTACCACCCAACTGTTGGACTTACATGTAGCTGGAATTGACACACCCGGCCCCATGTAAAGTATCCCTGTCAGGGCTATACAGTACTGAGTCCATCAAAATCCAACACCATGCAGTAACACTACCACCCAACTGTTGGACTTAGCTGGAATTGGCACACCCGGCCCCATGTAAAGTATCCCTGTCAGGGCTATACAGTACTGAGTCCATCAAAATCCAACACCATGCAGTAACACTACCATCCAACTGTTGGACTTAGCTGGAATTGGCACACCCGGCCCCATGTAAAGTATCCCTGCCTGGGCTATACAGTACTGAGTCCATCAAAATTCAACAAACCCTGCTGTTGGCCTTTGAATGGTTTAGGGTGGTTAGGGTTAATGGTATGTATGTTGTGGCTTCACACAGAAAATTGTCAGACACAAAATGTATTATACACGTACTTGGAAGATGCGGACCAGTGAAAATGCTGGCGCGCTAGTTTAAAGTCAAGCTTAATGATCAGGGCAGCTTGTGTAAAAAAAATAAAATGATGAACGGGCAAACAGATGCAATACAAAACACATAATTTGATAATCAAAATTCAGCATTTGCTCTTTGAAATTAGTGTTACATACACACACAATTACTTTTGCCTTAAAATTTTGTTAAGCCAAATTTTTGAACAACGACAGTCCCTGAACCCCCGATACTCTTGTAACGGTTTTTGTCAGCAGTTTTGTCAATAAATCCCACAAACTAATTTCTGAGCAGACGGTAACGGCCTGAGCCTGATGGAGAAGCTAGCCCGGCTGTGCGTTCAGCAATCGGACGGCAGACTCTCCAGGGACCAGCTTCTGACCTCGGACTCCCCTCGACCACCCTCTAAGACTGGGGAAGGACTGCTGTGGACTACCCAAAGAGCAGCCTGGGCCGAGGGGGCGATGGGAGCGGCTAGGCAGGACAGGAAGAAAAGGGAAATCGGGACGAATACAGGGTCAGTTGTGAGTCCAGGGGCAATCTCATAGAACTGCCTTTCTTACTTAACCCTCCTACTGATAGACCATTTGAAACCATTCAAAATTTCCACTTTCAAAAATGCCCATTGGTTTTGTACACACATGGTGATACCATTTGAACAGTGTTGGTAGCAAGCTTTACTACCATTCAAATCCATTCAAATGCATAGAGGGTCCATTGATTCACCACTTAGAAGTATCCAAACAAGGTTTTGTATTAGCTGTACTACCATTTGGAAAGATCCAAACAAGGTTTTGTATTTAGCTGACCTACCATTCAAAACCATTTGGGAAAATCAATACTGTACACAGTTATTTCACCATTCAAAACCACAAAAGCGAATGGTTTCAAATGGTGCATCAACTTGTATGAAAAAGGTACCAAAAGTAGGAGGGTTAATAGGGCATTGTACTTTATCTAGTCGCTTGAACTTTGAAGAAACTGTTCAAGAGGTGCTCTAAGGGCAGTCGAACCTTCCATGGTGTACCTGGGTGCTGGGCAAAAGTGTGTGTATTTGTATGCAGAGTTTGTACGTTTTGTAACATCAAGATTTTATTTTTAATGTTCAGATGAATAAGATTTGAGATGTAATCTTTAGTGCCTTATTAAAAATAAATCAACTTTAAAGAATTCTTCAGCTTGATATCTCAAAATCTCAGATTTGGTGGTTTTTTGTCAACAGACCAGTGTCCATTTTGTGCCCGGTGCAGTTTGACCTTTGGGGATCTTTTAAGATTAAGAAAAGAAAAAAAAAGTCACCGGTTTCTGGTCTCCGTGCACATAGCCTCAGACCTGTGCGTCAGTATTTTTAATTTTCTTTTTAATTTGCTATGAAACGATGTCCAATTGCAGCCACATTTGCTGGATCGATCGGAATTCTGCCATGTGCAAACGACTTATTCACATAGGGGTATGAACGTTTGCCCGATTTGTGAGGCCTCTCTTAGCCACCATACTTTGTGTATGGGAAATTTGGTCCCTGCGTATACAATATTTCCCTGTTGGCAAAAAAAAAAAAAAGATGGCCGAAAAAAAAAAAGCATGTCACCGCATCGATTTTGAAGCCGATCGATGACCAGAATCCGCGAACGTTTTTTTTTTTGGACTTAAGCCTTTCCATGACTACTCTTGTAGATCAAGCTCAGGCCTGGAATTTCACCGAGGCCATGGCCTCCGTTGCCCTGGTCCTGGCCCTGGCCTTGGTGTCTCTTAAAAATATTCCCATAGACATTCTAGTTTGCTAATGGAAGTGCCCTTTACTCAGGAAAAGTGGCCTTGCCCCTTCTAGAATGAAATCCCAGACCTGCTTGCGCTTTGGTTTTTACACAGCTGGTGTGAGTAAGTTTTTTTGATGGGCAGGTCTAAGGACAAGTGACTGTTGATAGGCAACCATTAAAATTGACAGACATCTTCCTTACCCATCTTTTTCACAGAATGGATGAACCCATGCACAAAGGACAGCCAGCTAGAACCGCATCCATTGGTGTGTCCACTCAAAGTCGGGCCCTACTGGATCGCGCCACTCACAGCATAGGGGTGAATGCCAGTGTCAACAAAAAGGAAAGAACAGAGACAGTATTTCTGGACCTCAGAGTTTCCACAGAAGCCAAGAAGGAGGTACGGAATGTCTTCTCTGTTGGGGTGTTTGTTTGTTTGTTTGTTTGTTTGTCTGGCTATTTGGAGTGCCATGGCCAAGCGGCTTAGTGCATCGGATTTGTGTTCTGGTGGCTGAGTCGTCAGAATGTGGGTTCGAATCCCGACACCATGGTGCTTATGTCCTTGAGCAAGACACTTTATCATAATTGAGGTCCTCGGTTATGCTGTGATGTACGAATGTGTGTGTTTGTATGTTCATAATAATAATAATAATGTGTGGACTTATATAGCGCACGTATCCACCAACTGAGT
The DNA here is from genome assembly GCA_029582265.1 of Zoroaster sp. YZ-2022. NCBI lineage: Eukaryota > Metazoa > Echinodermata > Asteroidea > Forcipulatida > Zoroasteridae > Zoroaster > Zoroaster sp. YZ-2022. Next base: position 57,364,870 of record CM055816.1, on the reverse strand, counting down.
GGTGCTCAAGGCGCATTATATTATTACCCCTGCTCATAAGGCTCATAAGGCTCATAAATCATTCCTGAAACCATTTCAGCTCCCTGGGGAGTATACAGCTCAATTGCTGCCATTACAGCGCATATAGGGCTAATCAACCAACTCTGCCCTCACAGGTACCCATTTAACCCCTGGGTGGAGAGAAGCAATTATGGTTAAGTGTCTTGCTCAAGGACACAAGTGTCACGGCCGGGTTTCGAACCCATATTCTGCTACTAACACCAGAACTTGAGTCCGGTAAGCTAGACCGCTCGGCCACGACACTCCACATGTATGTTAAATTGAAACCATCCGTAGACTACTTCGCAAATACACACGTGACTCGTTATATCTCAGTGTGGCTGGAGATATAACTGTTCACATTTCCCTGTAATGTTACAGTGTAGATTATAATTGAACAATCTAGGTAGTTGCATTATTAAACTGATAAAAGTATAAATTTTTTTTTAAAAAAACATGTCTGTTGTTTAACCAGTTCGCACCGGGAATAAAAAAGTTTTTCCGAACCCCGTGGCGGGTTTATTTTTACCGCACAAACATGACCAATGGTGCTCACCAGAGCGTGACCGGGGAGACCGCATCTTCCACCGTATGCTTATGGCTCGTTGCCACGTCGACCGGGAATCTATACAAATATTCCCGAGAATCCTGTGGCGTGTTAAGACGCTCTCCGATCCGCTGTCCCAAAAAAATTTGCGTGTATACACGGCCTCCGACGCGAACTGGTTAATGTGGTTGTAACATTGATAGACAATATATGGGTAGTAAAGGCTGTCAGAATTAGGCCCATGCTAATGAGTATGATGTTTATTTTGCAGGGACAGATTTACTAATGAATATGCATTTTTCCCTTAAAGGTTGTGAACTTTTCTTCTGATGCTTATTTTGTAACTTTGTTTATGAATGGAGGTGCAGGAGCCACCACCCTCACTTTCTTTTGTATTTGTGTGCTCACAGAAGTTGTGTGTTAATATGTATACATGTAGTATGCAAAGAGAGTTGGGTTAATTTGCATGAAATTTGAGGAATGTTAAGATTTTAGGGAGTGTCAGCAGACTCACCTAGATTCTTGAGAGAGGAACATGTATGTTTGAGAGAGATTCAAATGTGAAGTGAAGTGCCTATATCTCACCAGTGCCGCGCCAAAGTTAAAAAGCCCGTGAGGTTGCTGTGCTGCAATTTTATTGCCAAACCAGAGGCAGATTTTTTCAGGCTGTCCTTTGAGCAATTGGATGGAAGCAGGAGTCTGAAGCGGCAGAGATCGGCAATTTAAGTTTGGAAACGGGAGGAAAATTGTAAGTTGAATTTGCTTGTATTTTAAAGAAATATTGATCCTAATTATAAGCAGAATTCCTAAAAACCTAAATTGTTCATTGTAAGTGTACATTGTAGTTTGTAATGTTGAAGCATTGTTTTCTAAAAGCCTTGTAGTTTGAATGCTTTGACTTTGCAGTTCACAGTTTTGGAATAATAGTTCAGATAAAGAAATGATTTGAAAAGAAATATGTCTAACAAGTTTAATGAGAGCATCAGGCATTATTGTATTGATTTTGATAACTATTTTTTAGATGGCCATGATGCGGGTATTTATCCCCCTCCTAGACGGAGATGTTAACTCTCCTAGTGAATGACAACTAGAGACAGTGTGTCATCAGTGTGTCCTCTTGATGTTTGGAGATGGAGAAGGAAGGCAGGAGAGCCTGGGCATAGACTGCACCAGTGTGGACTGGGTTGTAGAACTATTGCGGTGAAGCGTAGTGGAAAAGCTACGATAAGCAACAAAACTGTGGTAGTCCCCACAAGTTGCACCTGAGGACAGATTTAACCTTTGGACAATTTCACGGTGGGCCAGCTTTATTGTTTAATAATTTAGACATTTCTTTTCGAATTGGAGTTGAGAGTTGGATCGGAGGCTAGGTGCCAGACCGCTGAACAACGGTTGATTTAACTACACTTGTAATTTTGATTAACCGACTTAAAGCCATTTCCATGGGTTCCTAGTAATTGGTGTGTATATATATATATGTAGATAGAACGCAAGAAGTTAAGCATTTAAATAGTAGTCAGAGCAGAACTGTGGTGATCCGAAATATAAAGTTATAATCCCGAGAGGATTAACTTTGGGATTGATTATATTGGGGGTTGTGACGTCACAAGGATCAAGGTGGTACACTTAATTGAACTTATTGGAATTTCTGCGCACGCATCTGGGTTGACTTTAATTATTGCATTTAACCCTCCTATGTACAGTGCAGTTGCCATAGAATTGTCAGACCTTTCAAAACCTTTCAAGTTTGCTGTACTGAAGGGTTTTGAAAGGTGAGAAAACTGTCTGACAAAAGGGACCTATGAAAGGTTTCGAAAGGTGTAACAACTCTCTGAACAAACTGGTATTGAAATGTTTCAATACCTTTCAAAGGGTATTGAAAGGTGTGGTTGTTCAGTAGCAACAAATTCTGGAGGGTATTAAAGGGTTCATAATAATTGATAGCCATTTTGGCCCGTAAGCAGATTTTGAAAGGTTTTGAAATGTCAAACCATAGGAGGGTTAAGGGATTGAAGTAAATTGATCTGGTATTAGTTGTTTTGAATTCAATATTTAATTTTATTGGAATTTGATATCAATTGAGTGTACATAAGCCAGAAATGGGGCAGTGACCCTAGAAGTTGTAAATAAATGTAAAGAAATTGTAAATACAATACTTTTGTCGGGGAGACTATCATTCATTATTAGTTTAACGTCTTTCACTGCACAGTTGTCCCAGGGTGACTATGACAAAGGCCAAAAAAAAAAGTCTCCAGTTTCTGGTCATTGGTGGGCTTCAAAATCAGTGTGGTGACATTCTTTTTTTTTTTCTTTTTTTTTTTGCCAACAGGGAAATACATGATACATTGTATACACGGGGACCACATTTCCCATATACAAAGTATGGTGGCTAAGAGGAGGCCTCACCAATCGGGCAAACGTACATACCTCTATGTGAAAACAGTCGTTTAAAGCACAGCACGGCAGAATTCCAATCGATCCAGCAATTTTGGCTGCAATTGGACATCGTTTCATAGCACCAAAAAAAAGAAAATTAAAAATGTAGACGCGCAGGTCTGAGGGTATGCGCGCGGAGATCAGAAACCAGAGACTTTTGGCCTAAAGTCACTTTTACATTTTTTTGTGTGTTTAAGCATGCATTACGCTTGTTGATCTTGGAGTACTATGGCGTAGATTAGGTTATTACATAATTGGTACACTTTATAGTGTATGTAGTAGACTTCTGAAACAGCAAAGAGTCTTCATTTATACTACATGATTGTGGTTTTTTTCCCCTATCTTTTCTAGGAGGTGGAACCTGTCCCAGAATCTGTAAAGAGAATATTGAAACTTAACTCTCCAGGGTAAGTTATCCTACAAACCTAACCAAGGGCGCGTTTTCGCGACCGTAACCAGAAACATGTTTGGGCTTTGGTCATTGGTTGTAAAGCGTTTTCGCGAGTTCGGTTGTGCAGTGATGACGTCATTGTTCTGACCAAACGTCAACCAAAGTTTGTGATCGGTTACGCTTGGTTTCAAAATGGCGAAAAGTTTTGTTAATAATAATTATCATGATGGAATGATTGTTCATATACAGGATATCTTTCAAGTTTATTACTGACACTCACGAGTAAGTTCTATTTTGCAAAAATTACACCGTATATTTTGAGAAATGTTTAGGATTGAACACGTCACAAACTGAAAACAATTTTCTGGTTACGTTTGCGTTTTTGCGTACCTTATGCCGTCTTGTTTCTGGTAAAAAATAAGACGTCAGAAACATTTTCGAATCTGGGACCCGGAGAAACCGGAGATTAATTATGTGGTTTAAAGTTGTCTTTTCCTTTATGTCTTCAGCGACAGCGACTCGGACACCATGGAAGACAGCGATGATGAAGATGAAGACTTGGAGGCATGGAGGGAGAATCGGAAGAGAGGAATGAAGGGGTCATCACCGCCTTCCAACCAAACCAAAAAAGTGTAATGAAAATATACATCTTACAATCCTACTTTCATAAATACTCACCAATTTGTTGTTTTTTCTTGAGAAACATGGTTTTACCAGAGCTGCCAACCAGTACGATTTTGTCGTATTTCATACGATAAAACGATTAAAATACGACACTACGATATACATGTAAAAAAAATACGATTTCTTAAAAAAATACCAGCTAAAAATTTGTATTGCCTGGTTACTACTTCTTTCCGAATGAAAGAACATTCAGTCTTGTGAGGAAAAACTGTACAGATTTCCTCACCCAAAAAGTACTGAGCCAATCTAAGGGCAAATTATGTCATGAAGTAAAGTTCAGTGACAAAGTGCTCCTCAAGTGCAAGAAGGCAGCTGCTCATTTCAACAGACAATAGGTGATGGCCACCTAATCTATGCTTGTGATTTGTTTGTTTATTAAGAATATGATTTTTGTGTTAAAAATAGTATTTTTGGGGATTGTGAATATGATTTTTTGTCTGCTGGGGTTGGCAGCTCTGTTTTACAGTAAATAACAGTCCTGTGATTTCTCCGGATTTTTCCTGATTTCAGGAGTATTTTTTTTACAAATTTCCCTTTGCCTGAAAAATTTCTTGAAAGAAGAGAAGTAGCCACCAAGGAAAGAAAGAAGTAGCCTGTATTGTTTCCAAACCTCTAGTTTCTTGTTTGTTGGGGATGTGGAGAGTCTGTAAATCCTCCAAAATTAAACATCCGGGAGGTTCAGGGGGCTTTGTCCTCTAGACCAAAGGGAGATCCAGGCCCGCTACCCATTTTTTCAGGATTTTTTTTTACTTTTGGCAAATCATACCTCTGAAATAAGTCCCTAAATGAATTTATTTTGGATTCTGGCTTAACCCTAACCCTGCTCAACGCAACACGATGCAACAAGTGTACACGTCTGTGGGACCTTGATGCACTGTGCAGCCAAGGGATGCTATACAATTTGTTGTATACTGTTGAGTCCAGTTGTCACCACACAGTAGTATCACGTTGCATACTGTTACACTCAGCAGGCTACTTATAACACACACACTGATCTAGCCTGCTGCATACTGTTGCGCCTAGCAGGGTACTTATAATACCACCCACACACTCTACAGGGCTAGCCTGCTAGACGCAACAATATGCACTGTTGGATCTTGTTACACTCAGCAGCCTTCTCACTTTGACAAATGTTGTATGTTGTTGAGTTGAGCAGGGTGTCTAGCCAGAATACCAAAGGGGGTTAGGGTTAATGACTAACTATTCATGGGTATATCTCATTTAATAATTTATGAACATTTCATCGTGGACATTTCATACATAGCTTATGACACATACACACATGATTGAAACAATCTTTTCGTTCTGTTACACACGTGCCTGATGGTTCCAAAAAATACAAGAAACCAAGTCTGAATGACTCGAGACTTATTTGCTTTTCTTGAAAATGTACAGTGCCGTTAAAGCTCCTCAACCGCCCAGAGTGATCATGCCCAACAAGGAGACACCAAACACTGAGGTAAGACTTAGGAGGAAAACCGATTTGAGCAAAATCAGGGGCCAACTTCACAGAGCTACTGAGCAGAAAACAGTGCTTGTTATGTTGGTGATCCTTAGTCGGGGTTACTAAGAGGTGAGCTTTCGGAGACGTACAAATAATGTTAACTTGCTTCACTTTATCGTGAAGTAGCAAGTAAAAGAATTCGTGTTAACTTGCTTCACTTTGTCATGAAGTTGCAAGTAAAAGAATTAACTGGATTCGTAGAGGTTACAAACATTCACAAGAAGTATTACTTCGAGACTTCCAGTTGATTATAAATATCAAATAGATTCAACATTTATTGATTCATAAAAGCATTACAGCATAGATATGTGTGTGTGTCTCCTCAGTCAGACCCCAACCGAAGAATGAAATATTTATCTTTATTTTCCATAACAAATATCAAAAACATTCTCATCACGCGGCATTGCGTCAGTTTCAACACGCTGCACTTTGCAATGCGCGCACGCTAAGGCTACGCATAATTATCGCGCATGGGATGATAGGCTTGATCATGACAGTGCTTAATAACAAGCTTGGGGCGATATCGATTTTTTTCATCCACGATATATTGGCAAACATATACTACTCAAAACAATTTAGGGAACACCGGATTTTTAACATCAAATAGGTTTGAAATGTTCCATGAACCGGGATTTTCATTTGCAACCCCCTCTCTCTTTCAGTAGTCATGTCATGAAATGTGTAATCACTACATGCATCCTTTACCATCTGTTTCATTGTGCAGTTGTTTCTCATCAATTCTGTGAAACATTGTGCTTATCTGAAATAAATGATCTTGCTTTAACTGAGAATATTCCGGTGTTCCCTAAATTGTTTTGAGTAGTATATATCGCGATTTTCGATAATATCTCGATTCTTTTTTCGTTCATGCATGATTGCTTTAGAGCCGATAACCACAGGTATGTACCCCTCTACAAGTGTCACAATATATCGCAGATTCGTTTGCTGTTCTAATTTTGTTTTCAAGGAATTTCTGACTTGACTCACAATGTCGATTTAGTGTTTAATCGCGATATATTTTTTTAAAAGGTTCTCGATATCGTAATCGAATAAAAAAAGGTATCGCGATATTCGATATTATTGTGTTATCGCCCCAAGCTTACTTAATAACAAATTCATCTGGGATGCGTTTTTGCGATTGTATAAACCAGAAACATGTTTGGGCTTTGGTCATTGGTTAATAAGCGTTTCCGCGAGTTCGGTTGTGCTGCGATGATGTCATTGTTCTGACCAAACGTGTTTCAAAGTTTGTGATCGGTTACGCTTGGTTTCAAGATGGCGGATTGTAAAAAGTTACGAAAGTTTTAATTATTTGTTAAAACATGATGAAATAATTGTTCGTATACCAGTATGTCTTTCAGGTTTATTACGAGCACTCAGGAGTAAGTTCTATTTTGCATAAATTTGAATTACACCATATATTTTGAGAAACGTTGATGATTGAGCACGTCGTAAACTGAGCTATGCCGTCTTGTTTCTGGTCAAGTTTCTGGTTAGGGTAGCGAAAATGTGTCCCTGCTGAGCAAAATTTAGCTGAGAACCAGCCAGTCTACCAGAAACTGGCTGGTAACCTTTTTTTTGTGCTTATTTAACCCTCCTACTACTACACGGGTCAAAATCAGTAAAAATTTTGATATACTTGCCAAGGTATATCTAGTGCACTTAAAAGTCCAACACTGTCAAACCTTACGTGTAGTAAGTACATTTACAGGTCAAAATGAGTCAACCGTTTTTTGACTGGTAAAAGCATTGTCTGGTATTGTTCAGGGTGGTCAAAATGACAGTCAAAACCAGTCAAAAAATGCCTCTGTGTGCACATTTGGGTAAACAGTCAAAACAGGCAGTTGACTGGTTTTGACCTCTGTAGCAACTTCCCACTAAAGTGCAGCAATAGTGGGAGGGTTAAAGCACCAAATTTATGTGCTCCACAAATTTGTGTGCTTGGCAGCTGTGTGGAGTTAACCCTTGGTGATATTGGGAGGTACAATGTACGACCAGACTCGCATGACTGGATCTTTTCAAACAGTTAAATTATTTAGCAAATAATTTTATACAGTATGGTATTGTAATATTACAAATGCAAGACAATTACAAATGTACATTCATTGCATGTCAGTGTTCGGAACCTCTTAAATGAAATTCGTATTTTCGCCTCCACATTAAAAGGGCATGTCTCAGACATAAGCTCTCCCCGCCCACCCACCCACCCCATCCCCCCCATCCCCCCCCCATCCCCCCCATAACCACCAGTCTCTACCCTTGACATCACAAGACTGCCCACCAACTTGGGATGTCCTATAGACTAATCCGGCGACCTCTGTTTTCCGCCAGTACTGCAGTGGTACCACACTGCATGCGCGCGCGTCACACACATTCTCAAATACGCGGTACGCCAGCCAGAGATTGCTCAGATTGGTCAAGGAAGCACCGTACTCCGTAGAAAACTAACGCTTGATGCAGAATGTAGGTACCACCGCAGTTACAGCAACGCCCGGTGAACTGGTCGACGGATTAGTCTATGCTCAATGAACCACCCACACCTCTATCCTCTCCTCACTCACTAAGGGAGGAGGACCAAAGTCGTGGTACAGCCAAGCCTTTCAGAAGCCCAGCCAGGCCCAGGTTACCTGGCCTCCTAATCTGTCTTTTTGGAGTCATAATTCTATATTAAACAATACATTACCTGCCAATCAACCTAACCTGGGCTTCTGGAAGGCCTAGCGGAGCTCATTATAATGGCTGCAGTTGTGAACAAAAGACAGCTGAGGTGTCAGTCAAGTCTGTGTTAACAATAAGAGCTATTTGAGATCCATTCATTAGTAAAGGGTTTTTGTGCTCAGCTAGGGGATTATACAGGCTGGGCTTCTCAAAGGCTTGGCTGTACCATGACTTTGACCCTCCTCCCTTAGGTTATTGCCAAGAATTTTTCACACTAACGTTTGTCTTCTCCCAGACATCAGAAGGCTGTGCCCAACAATCTAGCTTCCCCCACAACCACCACAATGACTACCTGTACCCTCTCTAAGAATGCCATTGTCAAGAACCTTTATTTTGTATTGCATCACAGACATCAGAAGGAGATGCCAAGCAACCTGGGATGTCCCAAACACAGTCTACAGCCTCCACGACCACAACCGCAACCACAACCACCACCACCTCGAGCACCTCTCCCCTCGCCCAGAAGGCTGTCGCCAAGACACTGCCCTCGACGCCACCCCCGTCTCCCGCCGACGGCACAGAGAAGTCCAAGGAGCGAGAGCGGCTGCTTCGGGAGGAGATGACGAGGCAGATACGAGTGCAACGGGACCAGGAGCGAGCCACAAGGCTGAGGTTACAGAAGCGCCTGGAGACCCTCTGCCCGAGGTTTTCCGCCTCGGGAAAATGCCCATCCGCGAGGATGACACCGATTGTGTATGACCTGGTGAGACATGGATTTTGAACAGTAGTGTGGCCAAGGTGTTCATAGTGGGAGTCAACGGTATTTAGATTAAAACTAGGACTCTTGGAGGATGAAACAATGAGAAGGTCAAATGTTTGGTTGGGCTAGAAGAGCCTTGGTTAGTCCAGGCATAATGTGTCCATAAGGTTACACTCTGAATAACTTTACCCAGAAAATGCCCTGAAAAATCCATTTTGCCGTGAAATAACAGTTCACCGTAATTTCACGGCAATTTCATGGTGTCTCTTCCTCTCAGATATTGGCAATAATGTTTACAGTGCGATTTCAGGGCAAATTCACGGCGCTCTCGAGAATTAATGAGCTGCCCCAAAACTGCCACAAGAAGTTCATGGTGTTTTCACAGTGTTTTCACTGCGAAGGAATTCCAAGAGTATTTCATGGCGGTTTCACGGTGTTGTGTCATCATGAAATTGCCATGAACTGTTTATTTCACGGTAAAACAGATTTTTAGGGCATGTTCAGGGTAAAGTTATTCATAGTGTTAGGTTCGGATTGGTAATTCAATAATGACAACAAATTTCAAATTATAATGTAAATCTTAGGGAGAAGGGCCAAAAGTTGTGGTACAGCTAAGCCTTTGAGATCCCCGGCCAGGGCCCAGGCTTTGCCCAGCCCTAGCTGAGCACAAAAGACCCTTTACTAATGAATAGATCTCAAATAGCTCTAATTCGTCGTGTCAGTGCAAAAACGTATCTCCTAAAATAGCATTTAAATTACATTCGAGTTTGAACGTGCGCAAAAAGTCGTATCTCGCTTAAAATAGCCCGGATGTACACACAAAAACAATACGCGCCGAGATACGACGTTTTTGCACGGCGTGTTTTCGTGTGAGATACGACGTTGTTGCAAAATCGAGATACAACATTTTTGCACTGACACGACGAATTGTTAACACAGACTTGACTTGCATCTCGGCTGTCTTTTGTTCAGCTCTACTTGGCTGGGCTAGGCCCTCCAGAAGCCCAGGTTAGGTTGATTGGCAGGTACTGTATTGTTACAGGATTAGGACTCACAAAAGACAAATTAGGAGGCCAGGTAGCCCAGGCCTGGCCGGGCTTCTCAAAGGATTGGCTGTACCACAACTTTGTTTCTCCTCCCTTACTTGGTGTTAAAAGGAGGTAGCATCAATTTTCCCTGAATATATTTTTTTCTGAGGTGCTGTCATTCTTAAGAAAAGTTGAATTATTGCCCATAGCTTTTGGTTTGAATATAAGATTTGGTATTGAGTCCTAAATTCTGTATTGTCCACCATGCTTAGGAATGAAAACCGGCCTCTATTGACTAGTGTTGTGTAAACTTCAAATTCAGTCTCCTGATGACGGCTAGAGTAGACTAGTCGAAACGTTGAGAACAAACCAACCGGCTCTTCTCAGAGCCATCAGTTCTTCCAAGAAGAGATCATTACATGGTGTAGTACCTATCTCTACCATGCAAAGCCTCAAATCCTTCAAATTTGAACTTCAAATTTGAAAATGAACATTTCAAAATGTTGTCAAAACGTTATGAATGATTTTAGCTGAACTTGTCAAAATGACCAAAAAAATACCTTTCCTTTAACCCTAACCACCCCCAAATCCTGTAAAATCTTCCAAGGGGCACTTTTTGGGAAAAGTTCAGCACTGTTGGAAACTGGTACTTTCACCTCTTCAAATGGGGCAAAATTACTACCTGGCGAGAAGTACAGACCACAAGTGCTGAATATGAAAGATCAATGAAAATGCACGGTGCATTTTAAAGATAAGGGCATGTTTCCAAAAGATGGATTTTGGAGGATTCAGGAAGGTTCCTAGCCAGTATACCTAAGGGGTTAGGGTTCAGGAAGGTTCCTAGCCAGTATACCTAAGGGGTTAGGATTCAGGAAGGTTCCTAGCCAGTATACCTAAGGGGTTAGGGTTCAGGAAGGTTCCTAGCCAGTATACCTAAGGGGTTAGGATTCAGGAAGGTTCCTAGCCAGTATACCTAGGGGGTTAGAGTTAATAACATGTTATAACATGTCGAGTTGGGTTGGAAAAAAAAAGAGAGCCATAGGTGCTTTATTTGTTTCAATGCAACTTTTCTGCAGCTGAAGAATAAGCCATGGCACCAATGGCTTGGCATTACTTTATGTTGACTCTTGATCCCTTATTTTACGACTGAACCCCCAACCAAACATTTTGAAGTCTTTCCTAAATGACAAAAGCCAAAAGGAAAAACTAATTGTATTTTGGCCTCCGCTTTTTGGAGGCCAAAATATGTCCTCTCCGAGTTCAATGTGAATCCGGTTTAAAATTTGGGGGGTAGAGGTGGTCTAGGGTGATTTTCTTTTTTAGGGAAATTGTGGAAATATCATTGCTGAAATGCCCCGAGATCGGCACTTTTAAAGTCGGCTTCGTAGCTCTGTTTTTAGACGCTCCCAGCTGTTTTAATTTTATAAACCCATTTGTCCGATCCTATTTACACGACGTACGCAGAGCGATGAAGTGCTGTTACAGAGATGAAGTTTACTAAACGAATCAACGATCGCGTTAGGTATCAAGTATTCCATAACGTCATAAAAATTGTCCAATCAACGATCCCCTATAATGAGCGTTAGGAAATGCTGTTGTTGATTGAGCGGCCATCGTGTTAACGCTTTGGCCTTTGTGTACGTGAAAGAAAAAAAGTTATAGTAAAATTATCGTGAAATATCGGAGGCATCCGACTTCAAAATGCCGAGAATTTTGGATAGAAATGAAGAACAATTCGTACGGGAGTCGGATAAAGGTGTCAAAGAAAAATGGAAGTGGTCTTGGTTAGAGGAAGATGTGGAAATTAAACTGCCTGGTAAAAGTGGTATTGCCGATAAAGTAAAGTGCAATCTCGGCGAGTTCGCCAGAAAGGCAGATATACCAGGGAAGTCGATGTGCACGCTTTGCAATAAACTGATCAACTATGGAAATCGCGGGAAAAGTGCACTAAAAGCTCATGTTACCACAGCGGAACATGTAAATCTAGTGAAGATAAGAAGGACAAATTATGTCGTGCAAGTGGCTTCATCAGCGGGGCTACTTTTCAGTACCTAAATTGTCAGAATTTTCTAAAGGGGGGAGCTGACCCCTTCAACCCCCGCCAGGGGGCCCCGGCCCCCTGAAACCCCCGGCATGCCTCGCCTTCGGCTCGGGCCAAGCCTACGGCTTGATTGGGTCATTAATAGTGAATCGCTATTTTCCAGTTTTTTCTAACACAACCCATTCTCATGCCTGTTTCTTGCTTTGTTTCCCCCAGGAAGCATCTTACACCCCTGCACCTCACTGTCTACCCCCTATACTACGCCCAAATCAGGAGTGCACCCTCCTGACCCTCCACCTGTCGACCAGCGGTGAGATCGTACCCCACCGCGGCACCGTTGGCCGCTCCCTCGGCGAGAACCAGTCCCGCATCTCCATCACCTACCCCGTCCTGCTGACCTGGCTTTTGTCGTTGGTGCCTCCGAGCTTTGATTACCTCGCCGAGGGTTTCAGACCGAACGGAGATCTGGCGCCTGCCAAGCCCGAAGCGTGCCCCTTCCGGGTCGTGGGGCTCCAGCAGGTTCACGACGAGGGGGGACTGGTGCTCCACATCGCGGTGACACCGACCGGCGTGATTGCCGGGGGCATGCAGAACCTGCTCAAGCGCAAGACCAAAGGAAGGGGGAAGGAGGAGACTCGGGACAGTACACCGTTCCAGAGCAACGTGGCGACCTTCCTCAAGATCAGCACGTTGCACACCGTCTGCCCGTGGGTAGCGGATACGTTCTCGTGTGCGATCCATCGTGACGGGGATCTGATTGACCCGCCTAAAGACAAGGCCGATTACGATACGGTCCTTGACGACGGCTCGTACGTCCCGCCTCTACCGCACATCAGCTCAAAACCACTTTCCACTTTCCTGAGCGTCAACCCCGACGGGGACTCGGTTCAGAGGGTCTTCGCTGCTTCCTCTGGCAATGTTGCCTTCTTCTGGCAGACGGTGGAATCGGATGAGATCATATCTGAGCAGACGTCCAACGAGGATTACGACAACTACACAGACATCCAAAACACAATGAGCCTGGTCTATAAGTCTGTGTACCGCAACCCCAAGTGCATGATAGGATTTCTGTATCGTATCCTACAAGAAGGCCTCGACCTGTCCGGTCTCCGTCTTCTCTACCATTCAGAGGAGCTCATCAAAGCCAACGTCAGCCCGAGAGAGAAGAGGCGCAAGGAATCGGAAGGCAGTCAGCTCCAAGAGCACCTGGAGAACATGAACAAGGTCGGACCGATCCTGGCAGTTTCCATTCGTGGAGCCATGGCACGCACCCGGTGGCTCGATGCTGTTGGGCCGTCGGATCCGCAGCTCGCCCGTCGCACCGATCCCCGATCCCTCATCGCACTGTTTGGCGGCCAGACCCGCGAGGAGGTCCCTATCTATTGCCCACGTAATCCAAATCGGGTCAGCTATGAGCTAGCTCTCTGGTTCGGAGGCCGGGTGCCGGAAAGTGGCGTTGTTGATGTCGGTGGGATGGCCGCACCCGTCCCAGAGCTCATAGTTGAGACTTCTAAGAGTCAGATTCCGAGTCCCAAAGGGAGGAAGGGAAAGAAAGGATCACAGACGGACTTGGATACGCTGAAACTGGATACAGATCAGTTACAAGTTATCAGGTAAGGTTTCCCCAAGATTGACTTCTAGAAGGTATTTTTTTGTCTTTTGTTCTCAAGCGTAAATACCTATTGCGATGAAACTTTCACAGTTTAGTCTTATGATATCATCGCATCAGTGCAACAAGGTCGTATCGTAGTTACGACCTTGTTTCAGACATGGGTCATGCTCAGTGCGACAAGGTCGTATCTTTTCACAGAGTTCCAGGATGAACAGGCAAAACCTATGGAAGAAGATACAACGTTGTTGCACTCAATTGTTTCAATGTATGCAAATTTATGCACTATTGCACATACGACCTTTGTTGTGTTGTGATCCTTAGTCGGGGTTACTAATAGGTAAGCTTTCGGAGACGTACAAATAATGTTAACTTGCTTCACTTTGTTGTGAAGTTGCAAGTAAAAGAATTCATGTTAACTTGCTTCACTTTGTCGTGAAGTTGCAAGTAAAAGAATTCGTGTTAACTGGATTCGTGATGCCGTCCGTAGAGGTTACAAACATTCACAAGAAGTATTACTTCAAGAGACTTCCAGTTGATTATAAATATCAAATAGATTCAACATTTATTGATTCATAAAGGCATTACAGCATAGATATGTGTGTGTGTCTCCTCAGTCAGACCCCAACTGAAGAAAGAATTATTTATCTTTATTTTCCTTAACAAAACAATATCAAAAACATTCTCATCACGTGGCATTGCGTCAGTTTCAACACGCTGCACTTTGCAATGCGCGCACGCTAAAAAAGAAAAGAAAGTCTGTCCCGAGCCATATTGTCTCATCAGGCCGGTGTTTATCTCCGGTTTTGTTGGCATGAAACGACTGAGAATATTTCCATTCCTCCTGGATAGGATGCCAGTCTATCGCAGGTTACTTCCCTAGCTATTGCCAGGTACCCATTTATACTCCTGGGTGAAGAGAAGCAATTATGGTAAAGTGTCTTGCTCAAGGACACAAGCACCACGGTCGCGGCCGGGATTCGAACCAACACTCTGGCGACCCAGCCACCAGAACACAAATCCAGTGCACTAGACCGCTCGACCATGGCACCCCATGCGCGCACGCTAAGGCTACGCATAATTATCGCGCATGTGATGATAGGCTTGATCATGACAACCTTGTTCTGACACGACGATATATTTCTTGAAAACTAGAGGGTTAAAATGAACGTACGTTACCAAATACCAATGTTGTACCTTCCCTTTATGTCTCCTATTCCTATGCACTCACAGTGCAATTTTATTGCATTGTGTGTGAACATTGCATGTACATCACCAGTGAAAAAGTATTCCTTGCTAAACCGTCAACATTTTTTAATGCAAACGGCAGTAATAGCTAACATAACTGCTTGGGAGGGAGCCCTCAGAGGGTCATGCACAGAGCAGAAAGAGATCTAGTCTCCTAGTCTTATGAACTTTGAAACGCAATTTTGTTGTGATTTTTTTTTTTTAACAATGTACGTTATCAGTGAAAAAGTGTTTTCTGGTAACCATCAACAATTTGAATATAAACAGCAGTAATAGCTATTACATAACTGCTTGTTTGCTTGAAGGGAGCCCTCGGAGGGTCATGCACAGAGCAGATAGAGACCCTAGCCTGAAGATCTGACGTCACGCTTTGAGCTGGAGGCGCGTGAATTATGACAGATCCTGGCCGTGATACCGCCATATTTTCCCCGAGATTCAACTTTGACCTTGGTTGGTAGCTAGCGCGCGAGCCGCGAAGCATGACGTCAGATCTTCAGCACAACGTATCCAATGAAGCCCCTTGAATGGTACGCCTGGAGCCTGTCTATGTCCTTGATATAGGATAGAGACAGGGGACCAGTCTAATAGAGACCCATGCATTCATTTCAGTCTCCTTTAATGTTTTCATGTCCAGGAAGCCACCATCCATGCTGACGGCGACCACACAGAGCGACATCTTCCTGGTCGTCTCACCGATCGTGCCGCCCATCTGCATCGGCTCCATCCTGTCGGCATGCCAGGTCAGAGGTTACCAGCTGAGAGGGATGAGGAGATTACGTCTCAACAACAGGAGAGTGGCTGCATTAGGTATTGACCTTATGGGCATTCCCATGGTTTACTCACGTTACATTTTTTTAGGTGTTGGGGCCAACTCTTAATGCTCGAATTTCCTTAGGCACCTTCTCAAACTATTCCGGGATAACTTGCGGGGAGATTTCCCCGCAGTTGATTTTTCAACCCGCAAAATATCCCCAAGCAGTCCAAATATATTGCGGATAAGTTTGCGGGGAAAGCATTGAAACTAGACCAGGCAATTTGTTTACATGAAGACTAAACCGCAGACATTGAGATTGTTATCTACTGGAAGCCAGCGGGGTGTCCCTGCTGGGTGGATTTGGTCACTGGCCGAGTGATTGTACTGTTACTATTGCCGAAGAACATTTCACTCTTAAAAATGGTATTGAAGAATTTTGGATCTGTATTACTTTTTATTTAAAAGTAAATCTATGTGTTCTATTGCTAAAGATTGGGCTCTTTCCTTGACATCAAGTAAGACTAGATTGTCCTTGATCAATACTCTTACAAAATAAATCAGGCATGTCACATTTTGTAAACATTGCCTGGCTTCTCAAAACCGCAAAGGGCCGTGAGATCTTATCAGTTGACCAAACTGCAGACTGCTCAGTGGGGAGTCGATCAAACATATTGCGGGTAAATGTGTGCTTTGTATCGGGGAAAAATCTATCTAGGAAAAGAATCCACCCGCAACGTTTCCGCAGCGGAAAAACTTTCCCGCAACTTATCCCGGAATAGTTTTGAGAAGGTGCCTTTTCACAGTAGTTACATGTGCATTATACCCAAACTGTACTCGTCACAAAAAAAAATAAAAATTTAAGAATTGTGTTACATGTATGCTATCAGAAGTTTGCCAGCCTGCTGTAATCCATACCACGGCATTGTACTCCAAGAAGCTAGTTCCTAGAACTAGACGCAATCTTAAACCAGGTGCAGACGACCCATCTGCAGACAAATATGTCATGAATGGCCCAATGGAGTGGAGTACTATACCGTGGACTAGGTTAGTACACGAGTGGCACGCTTCATGTAGGTAACAGACTTGTGGTGCTGTGCCGTGGACTAGGTTAGTACACGAGTGGCACACTTCATGTAGGTAATAGACTTCTGGTGCCGTGCCGTGGACTAGGTTAGTACACGAGTGGCACACTTCATGTAGGTAATAGACTTCTGGTGCCGTGCCGTGGACTAGGTTAGTACACGAGTGGCACACTTCATGTAGGTAATAGACTTCTGGTGCCGTGCCGTGGACTAGGTTAGTACACGAGTGGCACACTTCATGTAGGTAATAGACTTGTGGTGCCGTGCCGTGGACTAGGTTAGTACACGAGTGGCACACTTCATGTTGGTAATAGACTTCTGGTGCTGTGCCGTGGACTAGGTTAGTACACGAGTGGCACACTTCATGTAGGTAATAGACTTCTGGTACAATGCCGTGGACTAGGTTAGTACACGAGTGGCACACTTCATGTAGGTAATAGACTTCTGGTACTATGCCGTGGACTAGGTTAGTACACGAGTGGCACACTTCATGTAGGTAATAGACTTCTGGTACAATGCCGTGGACTAGGTTAGTACACAAGTGGCACATTTCATGTATAAAATGCCACGTTTTCTCTTAGGCCCCCCAAAAAAGTCTCCTGTTTCTGGTCTCCGCGTGCATCGTCTCTGTCCCGCGGGTCGGCAATTTTTAATTTTCTTTTTTTTTCTTCTATGAAATGATGTCCAATTGCTGGATCGATTGGAATTCTACCGTGCTGTGCTTTCAATAACTTTTTCACACAGGGGTATGAACGTTTGCCCGATTTGTGAGGCCTCTCTTAGCCACCATACTTTGTATATGGGAAATTTGGGCCCCGCGTATACAATGTATCACGTATTTCGCTATTGGGAAAAAAAACGCCTCACTGCACTGATTTTGAAGCCGACCGATTACCAGAAACCAGAGACTTTTTTTTTTGGCCTTATATAGCGTACATATACATGTAATACATTTTTAAAATTATTATTTTTCACTTTGAATACATGAATGCGAAATAACTTTCTCCGTTGCAGGTTTAACTGGACCACAGGTCCGAGCCTTCAACCCGATATCCTGCACCACGCCCACGTCCCCGGCCCTGAACTACGAGCAATCCTTGAAGGAGCAGCTGGAGGCGGGGTTCCCCACCGCCAGCCCCTCCCCCATGCCCTCGTTGGTCGTTCTGCTGCGGCAGGAGAACGGGATGCACCATGCGGCGTGTCTGATAGAGGCGATGATGATTCACCTGTGTATGAATGGTGAGTGTGAAGATGGCTTTTTATGCATTGGGGGACAGATGGGGCATGGGATGGGTCAGATTTTTTTAAGGGAGCCAAAGTTGCAGTACCTGCAAATCAACATACATGTAAGGGAGGAAGGCCAAAGTTGTGGTACAGCCAATCCTTTGAGAAGTCCGGCCAGGCCTTTGAGAAGCTCGGCCAGGCCTGGGCTCCTAATCTGTCTTTTGTGAGTCTTAATCCTGAAACAATACAGTACCTGCCAATCAACATACATGTAAGGGAGGAAGGCCAAAGTTGTGGTACAGCCAATCCTTTGAGAAGCCCGGCCAGGCCCAAGCTTTGCCCAGGTCTAGGTGCCTATATAATGACCTAGCTGAACACAAAAGACCCTTTACTAATGAATAGATCTCAAATAGATCTTATTGTTAACACAGAGTTGACTGACACCTTGGTTGTCTTTTATTCACAACTGCAGCCGTTATAATGAGCTCTGGGCCTGGCTAGGCTTCTCACAGGCTTGGCTGTACCTCGACTTGGGCCTTCCCAGCTGAGGTGTCAGTTAAAGCCTGTGTTAACAATAAAGAGCTATTTGAGATCTATTCATTAGTAAAAGGGTCCTTTGAGCTCAGCTAAGGTTGCTGTTTAGGGAAGACATCAAATTCTAACCTGCGGTTAAACCTTGGGGTACCTCGAGGTACCACAAGGTACATGCCTACTGCAAAGTAAGGAGCTCATTATCTGCAGAAAGTAGGCGGTGACCTTTAATTGATAACAAGCTTAAACTATAAGCCAACGCTTCTCCTAGAATCGTTACTGGATTTGAACCAGTTTAGTTCCGAGAGTGCAGAAGGGCCCTTTTAGGACTCATCGCTTGATTTTAAATATAAGCTATACCATATCTTTTCCCAGAATCTTTTTAATATTAACCCTAACCTTCCCAAATCCGCCAATATCCTCTTTGCATAACTGAAGGATTTCGAAGGATTGAGTTGATTAGGAAATTGCAGTGGTGAAGGATTTTGAAGGATTGAGTTGGTTAGGAAATTGCAGTGGTGAAGGATTTTGAAGGATTGAGTTGGTTAGGAAATTGCAGTGGTGAAGGATTTTGAAGGATTGAGTTGGTTAGGAAATTGCAGTGGTGAAGGATTTTGAAGGATTGAGTTGGTTAGGAAATTGCAGTGGTGAAGGATTTTGAAGGATTGAGTTGGTTAGGAAATTGCAGTGGTGAAGGATTTTGAAGGATTGAGTTGGTTAGGAAATTGCAGTGGTGAAGGATTTTGAAGGATTGAGTTGGTTAGGAAATTGCAGTGGTGAAGGATTTTGAAGGATTGAGTTGGTTAGGAAATTGCAGTGGTGAAGGATTTTGAAGGACTGAGGGCAAATGTGATCATTTGCTTGGTGGATAATGGATCGGAGGATTGAGGTTATCAGGCTATATTTGACATTAGATGAAAATGGAGGATTGAGGTTACATTGTACAATGTTGGTCTGTCCAAAAAAATGATTCTGGAGGATTGAGGTTATTAGGCCAACTTGCCTCTTAGTACATGCACATCCAGGTTCATTGTAGGTATATTGCAAGGTCAGTGCTTGGGTCAGTGGATACTGTTTATTGCTCCATGCGTGCAGGGAGGGTCCCTGGCCCTGGGCCATGTACATGTATCACAGATTAATAGAAACACATGTGTGCATACATGTAGTCTGCATACCAATGGTAGTGGTCATTGTGCTTGCTTTACTACTGAAGGATTTTGGAGGATTGTTGTGTGTGGGGAGTTAGGGTTAATGATGGATGTATACCAACTGCACAATTTGAACCAGCTGATGTGAACAATTGTTGATTCCCATCCAACTTTTTTTGTGGTTTATTTCCCCCAAGGTATGCTCACAACGATCAAGGAAAGCAGTCCGTCTGGTGCCCTGTCTGCAAACCTCTGCTTCCACATCGCCCCGTACACGGAGTCGCTCCTCCAGCATCTCGGCGGGGACCTGACTAGCCTGCCGACCAGCAACCTCCACCCGAGCCTGGGCTGCCCCAGCGGCTTCTACACCAACCCGGAGCTGGAGCAGATCGTCGTGGTGACGTTCTCCGGGACGCAAGCTCTGGGGACGGTCGGGAATTCTCTGAGCAAACTTCTGGGACTGTACCCTTTTGTAAGTACTATGTATACATCCAATTGGTGAATTTTTTTCCCAAGATAAAAGCTCTCAGGCTAACGGTCCTTATAGGGCCCATTGAGCAACCCTCCTACACATAGAGGCCACTGTACACCACTAAATGTCCAATGTGTTGTACACACATTGTTTGTGCATATAAGCCACACTGACCCTTTGAAGTAATCTCCAATGTACATACATGCATACAAAGACACATGTATACCACAATTGACCTTATTTTCAGCAGGTTATACTGTAAACAAACTCCCAATAATAAATCACCATCAGCCACCAAGACCAATAAACCATACCAAGCCTCCATCATCCATTGGGATATTCAGCAGTTATTTTGTAAACACAGACTCTCCATAGTAACCTACCACCAGCCACTGAGTCTGGAACAAAGTAATATGCCCTGCAATATGTCAATCACAAACCACTAAAACCAACAGACATAGGAGGCATTATGTTACTATGCAGTATAGCTATGAGGAGCCACTGCCTACCATAGCAATGGCTTGGAGTGGCCTTAATTTCGGCAGGTCACTCCTCAGTTCAACAAAGTTCCGAAACTGGCTCCCACAAACTAGGAACAATAACTTAAGAAATTCGCATCATTTGACGACTGTTAGATGTAGAACCAACAGGTATAAGAACAGGTGTATCCCAAGTCTAACCAACTTATTGAATAAGCAGTATTGACCATCTTTAGCTAACCATTTTTTGTTTTTTTGTTTGTGTTACTGCTGTCAATTGACTTGACTTGTTTTTATTCTGATCTCTGTATTTTAAAAATTTATACTTTGTTCCTATCTGTTTGTTTTTTTAATTCCTGTCCTTAAGTAATTTGTGATGACATCTTAAGTCGGTTCAAAATCATTATCTTCTATTTTATTGTTTAAATTTTTAAATGTTTCATTTCATTTTTTATGTATGAATATATAGTGCAACTCAACCTATTGGTTGCCATACTGTACATTTCAATAACTAATTTGTTTATTGAAATATCCAATAATAATAATAATAATAATAATAATAATAATAATAATAATAATAATAATAATAATAATAATAATAATAATAATAATAATAATAATAATAATAATAATAATAATAATAATAATAATAATAATAATAATAATAATAATAATAATAATAATAATAATAATAATAATAATAATAATAATAATAATAATAATAATAATAATAATAATAATAATAATAATAATAATAATAATAATAATAATAATAATAATAATAATAATAATAATAATAATAATAATAATAATAATAATAATAATAATAATGTGGACTTACATAGCGCACGTATCCACCAAACTGGTGCTCAAGGCGCATTATATTATTACCCCTGCTCATCAGGCAAATAAATCATTCCTGAAACCATCTCAGCTCCCTGGGGAGTATACAGCTCAATTGCTGCCATTTCAGCACATATGGGCTAATCAAACACAACAACCAACTCTGCCCTCACAGGTACCCATTTACCCCCTGGGTAGAGAGAAGCAATTATGGTAAACTGTCTTGCTCAAGGACACAAGAACCCCGGTCGCGGTTGGGATTCGAACCCACATTCTGACGACTCGGCCATCAGAACACAAATCTGATGCACTAAACCGCTCGACCATGGCACTCCACGGTCAAGCGTGTAGTACTATAACATACGCGCATAATGTACGCACAACGCTCACTTGACGCCAAAGTAGCTATCATCAAGATGCCATTTTACCCCCGGAGGGCTGTGATGTGAACAGAGAAACTACACTGAATTAGGGGTGACGATATTGAATTTTTTGGATAGTCGATTATCGACGTGATGATATCGGCGATATAAGATATTATTGTCTCAATACGTGGATTTTTTAAATACATGAAAAATGCATTAGCGACATTGGACACCGATATATGTGTGACCCGCTCTGCGAAAAAGGGTATTAAGGGACGCTATGCTATTACCCGTAAAGGGCTGTTCTATGTGGAGAGGGTGAAAAAAAAATTCACAACGTGATTTTTTTTTGTGTTGGTTTATTGGCTTCTATTATATCAATACTTTCATAATTTATTTACAGAAATATTATTATTGATGAGTAAAGATGAAAAGCAAAAGTTTAAATTTTACACATTATGCAAATTATCAAAAATATTTGAAAAAATACTTCAAGATGCTTGATAATTCAAATTTATATTGCACAAGCATTTCTAAAGGAGCTCAAAAGGAACATAACTGTTGCTATGGGCATTCAAGAGAGTATCTTCTTAGCTCATTTCTTTTTCCACTTGCTGTGTTTAAAGGGCTGTATCTCTGAAGGCACTTCCGTTAATTTGTACAATATGAATATGCAAAAATCAGTATATCTCCAGAATGCAAAATACCACAGGGTTCAAAACTACACCAAATTAAAGCTTATAATGTAACCAATTCAGCTATGTATGTAACTCAATTTTTAAATTTTGTCCCATAATGCCCATTTTTGTGGAGCCGGTCACATATGAACTACTTTTACATGCAAGTTCTACAGGGAAGTTGTGTAGGTAATAAACAGTTACTTTAAACAGTCACTCCAAAACAAGCCGAGTTCTTAGATTTTTGCCGCTCAGTGTGACAAACATTTCATGAAAAAGAACTCACCGTGACGTCCATAAAAAAAACCTCATGGTTTATAAATGCCTACAGCCCCCATCCCAGAGCTGAGAATGACCGGCCAGCCATTGATCGATCGTGCACGCACAGTTAAGTGGTCATCAGCCACCCTTTTATCCTGGTATCCGACATTTGCTGAATGTGAACAACCTCACAATGTATACACCAGTGCGGTTATTCCAGAAGAGTGTACCACGTGATCCTGGGACTAGCCTTGGATAAGTTTAAGGCCCACAAAAAAAGACCACGCATGCAACTCGTAGGAACATGAGAAGGGCTGCGCCGTGATTTTAAACTGTTTTCTTTTAGCTCTTCACGGTACCGTAACTTCGTTGATATCACCGTATAATGACATGAAATTTTGAGACAATTTATCACTCCGGCGATATTTTAACGGAAAAGAGCGATATAAATTTGATATCGGCTGTATTTTTGGAATACTGTCAATATGGCGATATTTCAAAACCATAACCAATTTAGCCAATATTTTGTTGAATATCATATCGTCACGATATTATCGTGATATCGTCCACCCCTACACCGAATCATATAGATCATGTCACCAAGGTGTTAGCCAGGATTTAGAAAGAGGGTGTCTAAATTTGCTGGAAATTTCAAAACAGGGTGTCCAAATCGTTGACCTACAAGACTGAAATTGAAATCAGGCTCATACATCATTACTGAAACCATCTCAGCTCACTGGGGGAGTATGCAGCTGAACTGCAGCCGTTTTGGCGCATACAGGGCTGATCAAAGTAGCCATCTCTGCCCTAAACAGGTACCCATTTTACTACTCCTGGGTGGAGAGAAGCAATTATGGTAAAGTGTCTTGCTGAAGGACACAAGCACCATGGTCGCAGTTGGGATTCGAACCCACATGCTGACGACTCGGCCATCAGAACCCAAATCCAGTGTACCTAAAAAAAAAAATTTAAAAAACCCATGGCACTCCAACATTTCTTTTGAACCTGGTGGAGATTGCCTCTTAACCCTCCTACAATCAGTGCAATTTTTGAAACAACCCATGCAGGCCACTCCGAGCCATTAGCTGTTGCCAGTGGCCTCCTATGGTTACCCTTCTGTGCACTGTCACACCACTGAGATTGCAGGGTAAGGTGGTCTCCCATTGATACATTGTAGGCCATCCTAATATGTTCGAATATTTACAGTGGCCTTGGGTGACACACAGTTGATTTTGTAAGATTATTTGGAAAGGACAGCAGACTTGTACATGTATGTACTGAAGGTTGCTAAAGAACAGAATTTAGTGGTTGGGAGTGGCTTCAATGTGTAGGAGGGTTAATATTACATCTTTTTTTGTGTTTTGATATTGCAGACGGCCGGAAACCAACCACGTTCCCTGTCCTCCTCCTCCTCCATCGGCCAGGGCCTGGAGCTCCTCGGTCTCAAGTGGCTCGCCTCGCTGACTCCCTCCCAGGCTAAGGAGCTGACTCCGTATGAAGTCGGCGACCGTCACTGGAAGCCCAGTGTCCATGCCCTGACGTCTAACCCCGCTCTTGTGTGCATCGTGAGAGGACTGAACGCCCCGCAGCTGGTGGGGTCAATCCTAGGTAGGTGATGGTTGACGATGGCATGGAATGCTTGAGATCTTCGCTTTATAGACGTCTTTGTTAGATTTGACACTCTCAGTGGATTACTAGGGATAACTTCGATATATTTTCATATATGTCACTGGCTCTGGCAAAACCCTAAACGTGGACCCAATTTTCAAAAGTGATCTCCCAAATTTATCGTGAAAATTAGCAATGTTCCCAACAATGTTTCAGGATTTTTCTTTTTCCATCAAAATCTAGAGAAAATGCTCTGTATGGTGACATGAAAACTGGTCCCTCAAACTGGTCCCTGGGGTCAGTTTATGACCTTTTCATGGCTGTTACGCATTATGGTAAATGCCGAGAAGGTTTGGGTTTTGCCAGAGTGGGTCACATTTGTCAAATTGTTAAATAAACTACAGGGGAAACTGTCCGTTTCAAAATAACTGCAAACCCTGATAAGACTGTATTCAAAGACACATACAGCTCATCTGGATCAGCTTTTGTGTATGTAAGGCCAACAGTCCTTATAGGACCCACTGAACAATCGTTAAACTATGGAAAGACGATTCAATGGTCAAAGGATTGAGATGATAGTTTTGTTCAATGCTTGAATGCACCCAGCCAAACTGGCCCCTCCTGGGTCACACAAAAGGGCTTTTTAACGTTAATTGATTGGATGATTGGAGGAAGATTAGCAGTGGCAGTGCCATTGATGTTCCAGACTACGGTAGCCGTTTTGTAGGTATTAGGACTGTCAATTATCACTTCTTATATCAGCTTCTTCCAGAAGCTGTTCCATTCTGAACGATTGCTTTCAAATCTGGTAAATGATTGAAGCGAGCTAAATGAATAGTTTGGGCCAATAGTTTTAACCCTCTCAGTGCCGAATTGTTTTGACATAAACAACCGCTGGTGACCGCATTGTTTGACCACTCATGCGTGAAGCACACATTCTTACACAACGGAAAGCTTGTGTTCAAAGGCCAATTTTACAAACTCTATTATCACCTTGGAGATATCGTTTTACAGCAAAATAAATAATAAAAAATATCTTACTTATTGAATTCCCTTTCATAAAATCCAAAAAAACATTAAGATCGGTCAATAAATGTCCAAGTTCTTGGTCTTTGTTTCCTCAGTGTGATCTGTAAAACTCAAACACTTTTTTGTACACAAACACATGGCGCTCCGTAGGTGTTTGGCATTTCGGATCTTTCCACTCCAGTTTGAAGGGATTGCATAATAGCAACCTTATTTTATTTCACCATCAATGGAAAGATCCGATCTTGCTCTTTCCAACCATTGTAAGCTTGGGTATGGAGGGTGAACATGGACAAAACTACAGCTTTATAACAAATGGCCTTTGTGCTCGGGCTTGAGTGCTTTTTTTGTGTGAAAGCTTGGTCGACTAAAGTCGCCTATGGTAAGGAAGAGGGGGTATGAGTGCAGTCGACTAAAGTCGCCTATGGTAAGGAAAGGGTTAATGATTGCTCAATGGGCCCTAGGAGGACTGCCAGGCCTAAAAGTGGTTTGAAAACAGTATCAAGGATGTAGACACAGCTGCCACGTCCCCATTTGTTACGTATTTTGGCTGATTCTTTCACCTTTTCGCAGGTACCTCGCCTGTAACCGGTGCCCTGCCGGGCAAAGGCATCGCCAACCTTGAACGGATCATGTCGACGTCGGCGGAGGCCGCCTTCCGCCAGGCCACCATGTTCTTCAGAGACCAGGAGCTCTTCGCCGACCCGACCATGCGCGTGAACCTCCCGTACCTGCCGCCGCTCAGGAGCCCCAGCCTGGAGGAGCTGTCGACGGCTCGGTTCGCCTGGGCGGAGCTGGACGCGGAGTCGCCGAAGGGGAAGAAGGGGAAAGGGAAGGGCGGAGCCAAGCAGGGAAAGGGGATGCTGGTGGTGGAGGAGTCTATCTACAAAGCCATGCTTGTTGGTAAGATGTGAAGTCTTAAGTGATGTTTCTGTATCTGTGGTTGCTGGGCTCAGACATGGAAAGTCTGAAAATTTGGAATTTTCAGTCGAGACTGCCCTGAGAGTTTTGTTGTATTTAAGGGAGGAGGGCTAAAGTCATGGTACAGCCAAGCCTTTGGGAAGCCTGGCCAGGCCCAGGCTTTGCCCAGGCCTATGGGCCTATATAATCCCCTAGCTGAGCACAAAAGTCCCTTTACTAATGAAGAGATCTCAACTAGCTCTTATTGTTAACACAGACTTGACTGACACCTCAGCTGGCTCTTGTTCCCAACTGTGGCCATTATAATGAGCTCTACTTGCCTGGGTTAAGCCCTCCAAAAAGTCCAGGTTAGGTTGATTGTGCTGTATCGTTACAGGATTAGGACTCACAAAAGACAGATTTGGAGGCCAGGCAGCCTGGGCCTGGCCGGCCTTCTCAAAGGCTTGGCTGTACCATGACTTTGGCACTCCTCCCTTAAGTCCACTGCCTGATTTCATAAGTCGTGTCTTATTTTATGACACATCTGTTGTACCTTCCCTTTAATGTATATCTTGATTCAAAGAGAGTAAGCATACTCATAGAAGCAGTTTTGCCAACATGACCAATGGTGTACCTTCCTTTCAATGTAAGCAGTTTTGCCAACATGACAAATATCTTGATTCAAAGAGAGTAAGCACACTCATAGAAGCAGTTTTGACAACATGACCAATGTTGTACCTTCCTTTCAATGTATATCTTGATTCAAAGAGAGGAAGCATACTCATAGAAGCAGTTTTGCCAACATGACCAATGTTGTACCTTCCTTTCAATGTATATCTTGATTCAAAGAGAGTAAGCATACTCATAGAAGCAGTTTTGCCAACATGACAAATATCTTGATTCGAAGAGAGTAAGCATACTCATAGAAGTAGTTTTGACAACATGACCAATGTTGTACCTTCCTTTCAATGTATATCTTGATTTAAAGAGAGGAAGCATACTCATACAAGCAGTTTTGCCAACATTACCAATGTTGTACCATGTCTTTTAAATAGAGGTTTTTTCAGAAAGTTCATAAATGAATTAGTTTGTTTTGTTGCCAACAGGACCCAGACTGCTGACCACCGTGGCCGTAATCAAACCATTAGCCTTCCGCAAACATCTCTCCAAGATCCTGAAGAGAATCGCCCAGGAGAACTTCACCATCGTTGCCACCAGGCTGGTCGTTACGACCGCCGACCAGGCAAAGGCGCTGGTCCCGAAGGATGACCAAAAGGTCAGTTGTTGAAAGTGAGGCAAATATACTACTCAAAACAATTTAGGGAACACCGGATTTTTAACATCAAATAGGTTTGAAATGTTCCATGAACCGGGATTTTCATTTGCAACCCCCTCTCTCTTTCAGTAGTCATGTCATGAAATGTGTAATCACTACATGCATCCTTTATCATCTATTTCATTGTGCAGTTGTTTCTCATCAATTCTGTGAAACATTGTGTTTATCTGAAATAAATGATCTTGCTTTATTAACTGAGTTGATTCCGGTGTTCCCTATTGTTTTGAGTAGTATATTAACAGTTGACCTTTTCTCATTTTGAGAGAGATTATGTCATAATAAAACATATGTTTTATTATCTAAACCCACGGTAGGAAATGCCTAATGTTCACTGGGGGAAAAAAAAACCTACGTTCCGGGAAAAACACAGGTAACACATCTTTAATACTAACATCTTTAGACTATGGTCAAAAGAAAGTCTAGTTTTTGGTCTCCGCCATTACAGCGCCATATTTTGTTTGTTTGTTTTGTTTTGCTAATCAACCAATTGCAGCCACAGGTAATTTAGACCCCTGGGTGGAAAAGAGGCACTCTAAGGTCAAATTCAGTTTTGTGATGCTCATTTTCCAATAGATAGAGTCCTTATTAAAGTGAAAAAATTACAAGTCTCTAACTTTACCAGAACTTGAGTCCGGTAAACATAGACCCCACACATGTCATAATACAAACATGTTTTATTTTTGTCAAAAGTCAATTTCAACGCCGTGATCAAATATTGTGGAGATTCAGGAATGAACTGAAAATTCACAGGCAACACATCTTTGAAATGTGGCGTAACATCTGTTTAGACTATGGTCAAAAAGAAAGTCTGACATTTTGGTCTCCATCACGTCGTGCCAGCATTTTTGTTTTTCACACTTTAATAAGGACTCTAGTTATTAGAAAATCACAAAACTAAATTTGACCTTAGAGCCCCTCTTTAAACGACTTTTTTCACATAGCGGTATGAACGCTTGCCTGATTTGTGCGGCCTCCTCTTAGCCACCATACTTTGTCTATGGGAAATTGGGTCTGGTTCCAATAACCACATATACATGTATCATGTGTTTGACTGGTTGGCAAAAAAAGAAAGGAAAAAACAAAAAACATGTCACCGATTTTGAAGCCGACCTATGACCAGAAACTGGAGATTTTTTTGGGGGGCTTACGTATGGTTTACATTGAAATTTGACTGTTTTCTTATTTCTGAATTAACAATCCCTTATAATCCCTTTCTCCTGTAAAGACAAACATCGCGTTGTTAACCTCCAGTTCTTTTCAGAGCTAATTACTACTCAATAGAGAATTTCACATGGTGTCACCTCAATTCGTCTTACTTGCAATCCCCTCAACCATTTTGCCATCAGAATGAGATGCTGTGCACGATGCACCTTGAGCACCTGACCTCCGGCCCCGCCCTGCTCCTCTGCCTCCAACGAGAGAACGCCGTCAGGAAGTTACTTGACCTCCTGGGGCCCAGCAACCCCCAGGACGCCCGCAAGCAGAGCCAGTTCCTGTGGAGGGGCATGTACGGGGCCGACCCCATCAACAACGGCATACACGGTATTAAACGAAAAAAACCATAATTCTTATTTGTGACTTACATATGTAGCATCGTAAAGGGTTTAGGAGTGCCAAATAAGGCTGTGCCGGGTACCCGGGTATCTGGATACCTGACTGAATCTGTTATTACCCGGTTCCAGGGAATTATATAGGCCCTTAGGCCTGGGCAAAGCCTGGGCCTGGCCGGGCTTCTCAAAGGCTTGGCTGTACCATGACTTTGGCCCTCCTCTCTTAGTGAATTTGCAAAGGCTAGTTTATTCCATGTCTGGCACACTTCATGGAGGTAAAACAGACTTCTGATAAGACGCTTTGTGTCTGGAAATAAAATGTTGATGCAATCAAAATCCAAACCATTGGATGTTGTCTTTGTCAGGGTCCGAGAGCTACATGGCAGCCGTCAATGAGCAGAAGCTGCTGTTCCCAGATGGGCTGTGCTGCAGGGAGACTGCCGACCTACAGGCAGACAAGGTGATCTAGTTAGTTAATATATATATTTGTTTGTATTATTTTGCAGATTTGTTGGTTTCGTTCTAATGTGGAATTCAGGAAAGTGTATTTTTACCTAAAATTCAAACTGGAAATGATGTTACTTTTGTTAAAAAAACACGGCATCTCAGACCAAAATATATATCAATATCAACTTTGCAGTAAATAAGATTTGAAGGCCAACAAGGGAATCTAGTTTTTTTCTTCTTTTTTTCTTTAAATTTACAACAGTTTACCCAAATAAGACTAACTATTGTAACCAGGGTTAGACTAGTTTATAGTGATAGGGAGCGTCTCGACACTCAGAACGTTCCTGTTCTGGAATTTTCCTCTCAGGAACACGGTGCATTCCTGAAAGGAACATTCAGTGTTCCCAAATGGGAACAGCAGCCGATCCAAATGGGAACAGCAGCCCACCCAAATGGGAACAGCAGCTGACCCAAATGGGAACAGCAGCTGACCCAAATGGGAACAGCAGCTGACCCGAATGGGAACAGCAGCTGACCCGAATGGGAACAGCAGGTGTCCCGAATGGGAGCAGCAGTTGTCCCGAATGGGAGCAGCAGCTGACCCGAATGGGAACAGCAGCTGCCCCAAATGGGAACAGCAGCTGACCCAAATGGGAACAGCAGCTGACCCGAATGGGAACAGCAGCTGTCCCGAATGGGAACAGCAGCTGTCCCGAATGGGAACAGCAGTTGTCCCGAATGGGAACAGCAGCTGTCCCGAATGGGAGCAGCAGCTGACCCTAATGGGAACAGCAGCTGACCCAAATGGGAACAGCAGCTGACCCGAATGGGAACAGCAGCTAACCCGAATGGGAACAGCAGTTGTCCCGAATGGGAGCAGCAGCTGACCCGAATGGTTAGCAGCAGCTGACCCGAATGGGAACAGCAGCTGACCCAAATGGGAAACGGCAGCTGACCCAAATGGGAAACGGCAGCTGACCCAAATGGGAACACCTGATGTTCCCAGTGTGCGTACTCATTAAAGGAATGTTCCCAATATATGTTCCTTATGGAAACACTAAGCATTCCCAAATGGAACAATGCCCTGTTTCCAGTGAGAACAGCATGCGTTTCCGATGGGAACAGGCAGTGTAGCTGCAGCGACTGTATCTCAGAGGTCATGTCATTCGGTCAAATCAGACCATAGAGCTACAGACTTTTACATATGAAATTTGGGAGACACTCGAGAAGGAAGGGGGGAAGGGGGAAGGGGGAAGGGGGAAGGGGGGGGGAGGAAATTTGGCTCCTTTTGAATGTCTCCTTAAATATTAACATTAGATGCAATTTTCCTGTCCACAGAATGCACCTAGATGCTTGCTCTATCATTTGAATGGATCAACAACGACCGAAACC
Source organism: Zoroaster sp. YZ-2022 (assembly GCA_029582265.1). Lineage (NCBI taxonomy): Eukaryota > Metazoa > Echinodermata > Asteroidea > Forcipulatida > Zoroasteridae > Zoroaster > Zoroaster sp. YZ-2022. The sequence goes on along the minus strand of CM055816.1, from coordinate 57,333,830 downwards.
GATTTGAAATGCCAAAAATTTCACTCTTTTTGACAGAACAACTCACCTTGCATTAGGAAGTCATTCTGTCTTATCATATAAATCAATCTGTGCAACCAGTCTGTTTTGAACCAATGGGTCTCCCAAATTTCCTATGTAGACGTCCGTAGCTCTAAGGTCTGATTCGACCCAATGACAAGACCTTTGAGGTACAGTCACTGCAGCTACAGGCAGTGTACCCAATGGAGCGTTCCAAGCGTTGACAAGTTATGAGACACTCCTTTAATCCTAACCTTCCCAAATCCTCCAAAATCCTGAAGTGAAGGATTTTGAAGGATTGAGGTTACATGCTACATGCTCTTTGCTAAAGTGAAGGATTTTGGAGGATTGAGGTTATTAGGCATGCTTGCCTTTCCATGGTACATGTACATCCATGTTTGTTGTAGTGATTGCAAGGGTCAGTGCTTGGGTCAGTGGACACTGTTTATTGCTCCATGCATGCAGGGAGGGTCCCTGGCCATGTACATGTATCACAGATTAGAAACACATGTGTGCATACATGTCATGTGCTTGCTTTACTACTGAAGGATTTTGGAGGATTCAGGTTATGTGTAAGCAAATGGGCCTAGGGAGTTAGGAAGGATTCAGGTTATGTGTAAGCAAATGGGCCTAGGGAGTTAGGAAGGATTCAGGTTATGTGCAAGCAAATGGGACTAGGGAGTTAGGAAGGATTCAGGTTATATGCAATCAAATGGGCCTAGGGAGTTAGGAAGGATTCAGGTTATGTGCAAGCAAATGGGCCTAGGGAGTTAGGAAGGATTCAGGTTATGTGCAAGCAAATGGGCCTAGGGAGTTAGGAAGGATTCAGGTTATGTGTAAGCAAATGGGCCAAGGGAGTTAGGAAGGATTCAGGTTATGTGCAAGCAAATGGGCCTAGGGAGTTAGGAAGGATTCAGGTTATGTGTAAGCAAATGGGCCTAGGGAGTTAGGAAGGATTCAGGTTATGTGCAAGCAAATGGGCCTAGGGAGTTAGGAAGGATTCAGGTTATGTGTAAGCAAATGGGCCTAGGGAGTTAGGAAGGATTCAGGTTATGTGCAAGCAAATGGGCCTAGGGAGTTAGGAAGGATTCAGGTTATGTGTAAGCAAATGGGCCTAGGGAGTTAGGAAGGATTCAGGTTATGTGCAAGCAAATAGGCCTAGGGAGTTAAGAAGGATTCAGGTTATGTGCAAGCAAATGGGCCTAGGGAGTTAGGAAGGATTCAGGTTATGTGCAAGCAAATGGGCCTAGGGAGTTAGGAAGGATTCAGGTTTATGTGTAAGCAAATGGGCCTAGAGAGTTAGGAAGGATTCAGGTTATGTGTAAGCAAATGGGCCTAGGGAGTTAGGAAGGATTCATGTTATGTGCAAGCAAATGGGCCTAGGGAGTTAGGGTTAATAGGCATCCAAGTGCTTGCAACGGATAGTGAACTTGACGTTCTTGCGACTTGTACACTCTATAACATGAAGCTAAAATGTTTGGTTTCTTGATTCAGATCACGTGCCCGGCCACAGACTCGATCATGGGATCCCAGCTGGCTAGCGGTCGCTGCTTCATCACCAAGCCTTACCCGGTCAGGACTGAGTCCAACGACAGCCTTCTGTCCCCTGTCACCAGCACTCACTCACTCACGTCCATCAGCTCAGGTATTTATACATGGGGGGTCATTCAAGACGGGAATTTTCGGTAAAATACAAAATTATTTTAGAATTCTGTGCTGTCTGGAGATGTTTATCAAAGTATGCCTTGGCCAGAAATGAGAAGTCCTTGATCCAAAATTAGCAAAACTGTAATCTTCATGCATCGATAGGTATATAAAAAAACGTTAGATGACAGGCGTGTATCTGCCTGGGAGGCCCCGCTCCCGCTAATCCCCATCTCCTTGGTTGCACTTTGTAAAAGACATGCCCCAATCGCTAATCACCCTACCTCACGCGGTTGCCCTTTGGAGAACTGCTGTGAAAAGGAGATCCCCCCTATCGCTAATCACCCTACCTTGCGCGGTTCCCCTTTGGACTGGCAGCTACTGTTTCGTTACAGGACTAGGCCTCACAATAGACAGATTAGGAGGCCGGGAAGCCTGGGCCTTGCCGGACTTCTCAACGGCTTGCCTGTACCACGACTTTGGCTATTCTCCCTAAAATACATGCATAAAAAAGAGGGTCTCTACGTCACCGGCACCCCAGAACCCCTTAGCCTCAGAGTCACCAGTTCGGGCAACCTCAGCACACCGGGTCTCTACGTCACCAGAACCCCTGAGCCTCAGAGTCACCGGTTCGGGCAACGTCAGCACCCCGGGTCTCTACGTCACCGGCACCCCTGAGCCTCAGAGTCACCAGTCCGGGGCAACGTCAGCACCCCGGGTCTCTACGTCACCAGAACCCTGAGCCTCAGAGTCACCAGTCCGGGGCAACGTCAGCACCCCGGGTCTCTACGTCACCGGCACCCCAGGCACCAGAGTTTTTGGCTCCGCATCACCTTCCTGTGTCTGAAACCCCAGCCCCCTTTGTCACCTGCTACATCACTACCTCAGGCCCCAGATTCCCTGTCAATATCTTCATCATCTACTGGCATGCAAGAGATTTTCGCTGACGCCCAGTACATGGAGCTTTTGTAACTTCCAGCTCTGGTGCGGTCCCTGCAAGCAGATAACAAAGCCCTGAAACAAGATGTAAATGACCTGCAAAAGTCCTTGGACACCGCAAACGAACACATAAAACAAAACAACTGACTTACCAGCAAGATCCTGGAACTATTCTATTCCCAAAACCTATTTGTGGGAGCACACACAACACAAGTAGGAACAGTGCCCCCATTTTTTGGACGGATCGACGTATGAGAGTGTCGTGGCTGAGCGGTCTGGCTTACCGGACTCAACTTCTGGTGTTAGCAGCAGAATGTGGGTTCGAATCCCGGCCGTGACACTTGTGTCCTTGAGCAAGACACTTAACCACAATTGCTTATAATAATAATAATAATAATAATGTGTGGACTTATATAGTGCACGTATCCACCAACTAAGTGGTGCTCAAGGCGCATTATATCATTACCCCTGCTCATAAGGCTCATAAATCATTCCTGAAACCATCTCAGCTCCCTGGGGAGTATACAGCTCAATTGCTGCCATTACAGCGCATATAGGGCTAATCAACCAACTCTGCCCTCACAGGTACCCATTTAACCCCTGGGTGGAGAGAAGCAATTATGGTTAAGTGTCTTGCTCAAGGACACAAGTCACGGCCGGGATTCGAACCCACATTCTGCTGCTAACACCAGAACTTGAGTCCGGTAAGCTAGACCGCTCGGCCACGACACTCCACAGTGTTTATAGGGGCAGAGGCAGTTTAAAAAAACTGCCTTGTTCTGGACTAGTTACCCCTCCCAGTCCTATTCGCACTGTGAAGAGGCTGGTTATTTAAACTCGTCTTGTTTCGGTGCGAGGGGCTGGTTCTTCAGTGTGGAGTTGTTGTAACAACTCAATGACTTTGTAGTAGTCCCCACCTTGGAGTGGCCACTGGCCTTGTGTGCGGCGATTTGCATAAAAAATTTTTTTTTTTAAATAAAAAAATGAGACTGTTAGGATAGGGGGGGAGAGGCAGCTGTTGAGATGGCAAGACAAGCCTACGAGGACCGAGGACAAGCTGAGTACCTCCGGCAAGCAACTTGTTTTAAAATTAGTAGCGGATCTATTTAACAAAGACGAGCTTGCAGTCAGTAACATCAACGGCGGACCAACCAAAACGGCATTCGGTTATTGTGAATAAACGGGCCCTGAAAGACGAATCGAGATATAGGGCTATACTCCTCCAGGCGGAAAAGGAATTTCCGGGTGACACTCTAGGAATGTCATCTAGGGTTTATAAGAGAGTGTGTCAACAATAAGTGTAAAAAGGCTGACCAGACTCTAGACAATTTGCTACCACTAATGCACCTTTGATGGGTTTTTTTTATCGTACTGTGCAGACCGGCGTAACTGTTTGTTTCATTTACTTACTTACTTAATCCTCTTCATCCCTGATAGGACATAAGGCCGCAACGAGATCTCTCCACTTTTTCTGATCTTTAGCTGCTTGTTCGGCACTCGCCCAGGTCAAGTCCATTTCTTTAAGTTCGCTGGTTACAGTTCGTTTCCATGTTGGGCGTGGCCGACCAACTTCACGTTTTCCTTGGGGTGTCTCCACTCCATGGCAACTTTGGGAATCCTCACGTTTGGCATTCTCATAACATGGCCAGTCTCCTATTTTTTTTATTTCAATGCTTATACATCTGCTATTTGTCTTTGTATATAAGTCATTGTTTGAAATTTTGTTCGGCCAGAATATTTTGCAAATTTTTCGAAGACATTTATTATGGGAAGAGTCCAGGGTTTTTGTGTCTTTTTTTTTTAGTGATTCTCCAACACTCTGAACCACACAACAGCACTGACTTTACATTACTGTTGTATAGCCTAATTTTAGTCCTGAGACTGTACATGTAGTTGTCGGAACTCCAGATTGGTCTTAGTTGTACAAAGGCATATTGTTTGTTTAATTTAGTATTAAGTGATTTGAAATTTTTCTGTTTTTGGTTATTTGGAATTGTCTGTGTCAAAGTACACTCACGGAATTTAAAAACGCATCAACTTATATTTCTCAATAAATATGTATAACTTATATGCAGTGATAAATTGAAGCCATAACTGTACATAGCACTTTTATTGTGTCAGTATGATGTGAAAATTTGCGCTCATTGTTAACCTATGTTCTTATTTCTCACTGCAATAATCTGCTGTTGAAAAATATGTGAAATATTGGGATGATGCGTTTTTAAATTCCGTGAGTATATTTTTACAAAAAATGTATTTTTTTTCTCAAGTTGAACAAAAGTTGTTTCTATCAATATCCAAATTGGAAAGTTTACTCCGAGCTATGCAACTTTGATGTTTTTTTTCGGTAACCGGGGGAAGGGGGAAGGGGGGGTGGAGGGGGGGCGGGCTGCATATTCTGATATAATTTTATGCACTTTGTACATGTACATTCCAATAATTATCTATTATCGTACTCTGCAGACCGGCGTTGGTATTATTTGTTTATTATAGTATTAAGTTATTTGAAGTTAGTCTGTTTTTTTTGTTATTTGAAATTGTCCTTGTTAAAGTATTTTTACAATAAATTAATTTTTCTCAAGGTGCATTTTCTCAAGTTGTTTCTGTCAAAATATCACGTTCTATCCAGGTGTACACTATCAAATATTAATATAAAATCCTGATAAAATGGTAACATAGCAACTATAGATTTAGGGGAGGGGCTTACATCGGGAATTACCCAAAACTTATTAAATTGTACAACCTGATTGCATGTAGTGTTAAAAAAAAATAAAAAAATTCATTGCCACGAAGTGAAAATGCCAAAAAATTACATCAGCGATAAAAACAAATAGGAAAAAAAATGATGTCATTCCACATTATGTTCAGGCCGGCCTTCCTTTATAATCTCCTCACGCAATTTTAGATGAGAACCGTAAATCCAGTATGGACTATTTTTATATTTTCGCTGGCAAAACAGGCGACTTTGTTGTACGCCGATTCAACCACTAAAAAGTAGGGATGCCGGACTCAAAATCCAAATTCCTTGTTTCTGTATAAAACTCATATTGAGTGAAAGGGCACACAAATTGATGAAACGGTTCAAAAGTTTACAACTGTTTAAGTAATTAATATTCGGGGTCCTTCCTGAAAAAAATGCAATGAAATTTTACTGAAAACGTCGAAACTGATTCTTGTGTATTTTAATGTGTCTGGTTTCAATAACCGCATATATATACATGTATCACGTATCACTGGTTGGCAAAAAAAATAAATAAAAAATTACCAACAAAATAAAAAAATGCGTCACCGCACTGATTTTGAAGCCAACCTATGACCAGAAACCAAAGCCTTTTTTTGGGGGCCTTAAGGGCCGATGAAATTAATAAATTTTAATTGTACTGTTATTGTATTGTGTGACCTTCTTACCTAGGTGCGAGCACCAGCTCCACCGACCTCCTCATGCCGTCCCACAGTGCACTCTGCCAGACCACCTGTCTCCTCCTGACCCCACCCCTCCTGCTGACCAAGGTCAAGGGTTACTACCGGGGTCACATTGAGGTCGTGGACGCCCTGCTGGTGCACGGGTTCGCCATCGTCGGCATGCGCATGGTGTGGTTCGACCAGGAGCAGGCGCGGGGATTCTGCAGTGTGTACGCCAAGGCCTTCCAAAGTCTGGTGAGTATGGCAGTTTGGATGTGGAGGGGGTCGATTTAGGATGGCTAAAAGGGGCGGGGAAAACTGGCAAAAAGGGGGGCACACTGCTAAATACTGAGGTAGACACACATAAAAAAACATGTTGAATTTACGTGCATGATGTTATTTATAGTGGGAGCACTTTCTCCCATTCTCCTTTGATCTGCCAGTGTAGTCAATTCCTCGGTGACCTCTCAGGATTGTTCCTTATTTATTTCAAGGTGGAGGGAGAAAACAACTAGATAGATTCATGATGGCTTAGATAGATTCATGGAATGGCGTGGTCGAGCGGTTTAGTGCATCGGATTTGTGTTCTGATGTCGAGTCGTCAGAATGTGGGTTCGAATCCCAACTGCGACCATGGTGCTTGTGTCCTTGAGCAAGACACTTTACCATAATTGATTCTCTCCACCCAGGGGTAAATGGTTACCTGTGAGGGCAGAGTTGGTTGTTGTGTTTTGATTAGCCCTATGTGCGCTGTAATGGCAGCAATTGAGCTGTATACTCCCCAGGGAGCTGAGATGGTTTCAGGAATGATTTATGCGCCTGATGAGCAGGGGTAATAATATAATGCGCCTTGAGCACCAATTTCGTGGATACGTGCGCTATATAAGTCCACATTATTATTATTATTATTATCTAGTCGCCAGGATATGTGCGCTTTATATGAATCGTGTAGTATTATTATTATCTAGTCGCCAGGATATGTGCGCTTTATATGAATCGTGTAGTATTATTATTATCTAGTCGCCAAGATATGTGCGCTTTATATGAATCGTGTAGTATTATTATTATCTAGTCGCCAGGATATGTGCGCTTTATATGAATCGTGTAGTATTATTATTATCTAGTCGCCAGGATATGTGCGCTTTATATGAATAGTGTAGTATTATTATTATCTAGTCGCCAGTATATGTGCGCTTTATATGAATCGTGTAGTATTATTATTATCTAGTCGCCAGGATATGTGCGCTTTATATGAATCGTGTAGTATTATTATTATCTAGTCGCCAGGATATGTGCGCTTTATATGAATCGTGTAGTATTATTATTATCTAGTCGCCAGGATATGTGCGCTTTATATGAATCGTGTAGTATTATTATTATCTAGTCGCCAGGATATGTGCGCTTTATATGAATCGTGTAGTATTATTATTATCTAGTCGCCAGGATATGTGCGCTTTATATGAATCGTAGTATTATTATTATCTAAGTCGCCAGGATATGTGCGCTTTATATGAATCGTGTAGTATTAATATTATCAAGTCGCCAGTAGAAGTGCGCTTTATATGAATCGAGTAGTATTATTATTATCTAGTCGCCAGGAGATGTGCGCTTTATATGAATCGTGTAGTATTATTATTATCTAGTCGCCAGGATATGTGCGCTTTATATGAATCGTGTAGTATTATTATTATCTAGTCGCCAGGATATGTGCGCTTTATATGAATCGTGTAGTATTATTATTATCTAGTCGCCAGGATATGTGCGCTTTATATGAATCGTAGTATTATTATTATCTAGTCGCCAGGATATGCGCTTTATATGAATCGTAGTATTATTATTATCTAGTCGCCAGGATATGTGCGCTTTATATGAATCGTGTAGTATTATTATTATCTAGTCGCCAGGATATGTGCGCTTTATATGAATCGTGTAGTATTATTATTATCTAGTCGCCAGGATATGTGCGCTTTATATGAATCGTGTAGTATTATTATTATCTAGTCGCCAGGATATGTGCGCTTTATATGAATCGTGTAGTATTATTATTATCTAGTCGCCAGGATATGTGCGCTTTATATGAATCGTAGTATTATTATTATCTAGTCGCCAGGATATGTGCGCTTTATATGAATCGTGTAGTATTATTATTATCTAGTCGCCAGGATATGTGCGCTTTATATGAATCGTGTAGTATTATTATTATCTAGTCGCCAGGATATGTGCGCTTTATATGAATCGTGTAGTATTATTATTATCTAGTCGCTAGGATATGTGCGCTTTATATGAATCGTGTATTATTATTATTATCTAGTCGCTAGGATATGTGCGCTTTATATGAATCGTGTATTATTATTATTATCTAGTCGCTAGGATATGTGCGCTTTATATGAATCGTGTATTATTATTATTATCTAGTCGCTAGGATATGTGCGCTTTATATGAATCGTGTATTATTATTATTATCTAGTCGCTAGGATATGTGCGCTTTATATGAATCGTGTATTATTATTATCTAGTCGCTAGGATATGTGCGCTTTATATGAATCGTGTATTATTATTATCTAGTCGCTAGGATATGTGCGCTTTATATGAATCGTGTATTATTATTATTATCTAGTCGCTAGGATATGTGCGCTTTATATGAATCATGTATTATTATTATTATCTAGTCGCTAGGATATGTGCGCTTTATATGAATCGTGTATTATTATTATTATCTAGTCGCTAGGATATGTGCGCTTTATATGAATCGTGTATTATTATTATTAACCCTAACCACCCCAAATCCATCAAAATCACAAAAATGCATGGTGCATTTTGAAGATATGGGCATGTTTCCAAAAGTGCATTTTGGAGGATTCAGGAAGGGAGCCAGAATACTAGGGGGGTTAGGGTTAAGCAAAAAAAGGGGGAGACTCATAAATAAAGAAAAAAATATTCAAGGGAAGTTAAAATATTGGTAATTACACAATTTTACCCCAAAGTTATCTTGGTGTGAAGTCTGAGCTGTGATCTCTCCTTTAACACTAAATGCCCCCAAATCCTGCAAAATCCTCCAAGTGGCACTTTTTTGGGGAAAAATTCAGCACTGTTGGAAACTGGTACTTTCACCTCTTCAAATGGGGCAAAATTACTACCTGGCAAGGAGTACAGGCCATAATACGTGCTGAATATGAAAGATCAACGAAAATGCATGGCGCATTTTTGAAGATACGTATGGGCACGTTTCCAAAAGTGCACTGATGGATTTTGGAGTATTCAGGAAGGCCAGAATACCTGGAGGGTTAGGGTTAAGGATTGTTCGTTATTTCAGTTTCTGAAAATAACCATTAACCCAGGACAGAGTGTAAAGCCAGGATTTGGAAATCAAAATAGAGGTGTCCAAATGTGTAATATACAATACTTTTTTGCATGCATATTTAAACAAAAAATATGAAGAAAAAAAAGATTATTTTTTTTTTTCAGTATTTCCCCCCAAAAACCTATATTAACCTATAAAAACCTATATTTTTAATCTCCTGCAACACATTTTCAACTTTCTCATAAAATCCTCATGGTTTTGAAGAAAAATTACTTCCTAAAGTATAAAGAGATGAAGCCAAAATGGTAGCCAAACTGTAACATGTGTACCGCTCTTAGATTTTGTTGCAAAAAAGTACTCAGAGGGTAGGCAATTTACCAAAAACTTGTTACTTAACACTGCATAATCACGGGAAATAACCTATAAAAGCCCATATTTTGGCATTTGGTAAACATATATAATAACCTGTATTTTGCTTTAAAAAACCTATTTAAAAAACCTATATTTGGTAGATCAGGCACTGGGAGGCCTGAATATATATATTTAAAAAAAATTAAAAATAAATAAATTTAAAAAAAATTTAAAAAAAAACCACAGGCCAAGAAGTACATGTTATTGCTAGGCAGGTACAAGATTTTTTTCTCTTCAGTATTTTGTCATTATATCTAATCGCTCATGTGATATATATTCTAACCTTTTTATTTGTGTAGGTGAAGATCTTGTGTCATGGCCCGAGCATCGTCATGGCCGTACAGAGGGACAATGCAGTCAGCTGTTTTGATGCCTTACTAGGGAGGTCAGTATAAGCCGGGGGTTCAAAGGTCACGTGGCCTTTTGAAGGATTGTTATAATAAGGGAAGGAGAGGCTAGATAGTTCAAGCACCGCTCGTTACGAACTGTTTAGATGTGACTGGCTCTATAATAAGGGAAGGAGAGGCTAGATAGTTCAAGCACCGCTCGTTACGAACTGTTTAGATGTGACTGGCTCTATAATAAGGGAAGGAGAGGCTAGATAGTTCAAGCACCGCTCGTTACTTAACTGTTTAGATGTGACTGGCTCTATAATAAGGGAAGGAGAGGCTAGATAGTTCAAGCACCGCTCTTTACGAACTGTTTATATGTGACTGGCTCTATAATAAGGGAAGGAGAGGCTAGATAGTTCAAACGCCGCTCGTTACGAACTGTTTATATGTGACTGGCTCTATAATAAGGGAAGGAGAGGCTAGATAGTTCAAGCACCGCTCTTTACGAACTGTTTATATGTGACTGGCTCTATAATAAGGGAAGGAGAGGCTAGATAGTTCAAGCACCGCTCGTTACGAACTGTTTAGATGTGACTGGCTCTATAATAAGGGAAGGAGAGGCTAGATAGTTCAAGCACCGCTCGTTACGAACTGTTTATATGTGACTGGCTCTATAATAAGGGAAGGAGAGGCTAGATAGTTCAAGCACCGCTCTTTACGAACTGTTTATATGTGACTGGCTCTATAATAAGGGAAGGAGAGGCTAGATAGTTCAAGCACCGCTCGTTACGAACTGTTTATATGTGACTGGCTCTATAATAAGGGAAGGAGAGGCTAGATAGTTCAAGCACCGCTCGTTACGAACTGTTTATATGTGACTGGCTCTATAATAAGGGAAGGAGAGGCTAGATAGTTCAAGCACCGCTCGTTACGAACTGTTTATATGTGACTGGCTCTATAATAAGGGAAGGAGAGGCTAGATAGTTCAAACGCCGCTCGTTACGAACTGTTTATATGTGACTGGCTCTATAATAAGGGAAGGAGAGGCTAGATAGTTCAAGCGCCGCTCGTTACGAACTGTTTATATGTGACTGGCTCTATAATAAGGGAAGGAGAGGCTAGATAGTTCAAGCGCTGCCGTTACTTAACTGTTTATATGTGACTGGCTCTATAATAAGGGAAGGAGAGGCTAGATAGTTCAAGCGCCGCTCTTTACGAACTGTTTATATGTGACTGGCTCTATAATAAGGGAAGGAGAGGCTAGATAGTTCAAGCACCGCTCGTTGCGAACTGTTTAGATGTGACTGGCTCTATAATAAGGGAAGGAGAGGCTAGATAGTTCAAGCACCGCTCGTTGCGAACTGTTTATATGTGACTGGCTCTATAATAAGGGAAGGAGAGGCTAGATAGTTCAAGCACCGCCGTTACTTAACTGTTTATATGTGACTGGCTCTATAATAAGGGAAGGAGAGGCTAGATAGTTCAAGCACCGCTGCACTGAACTGTTTATATGTGACTGGCTCTATAATAAGGGAAGGAGAGGCTAGATAGTTCAAGCACCGCCTGTTACGAACTGTTTATATGTGACTGGCTCTATAATAAGGAAGGAGAGGCTAGATAGTTCAAGCACCGCTCGTTACGAACTGTTTATATGTGACTGGCTCTATAATAAGGGAAGGAGAGGCTAGATAGTTCAAGCACCGCTCGTTACGAACTGTTTATATGTGACTGGCTCTATAATAAGGGAAGGAGAGGCTAGATAGTTCAAGCACCGCTCGTTACGAACTGTTTATATGTGACTGGCTCTATAATAAGGGAAGGAGAGGCTAGATAGTTCAAGCACCGCTCGTTACGAACTGTTTATATGTGACTGGCTCTATAATAAGGGAAGGAGAGGCTAGATAGTTCAAGCACCGCGTTACGAACTGTTTATATGTGACTGGCTCTATAATAAGGGAAGGAGAGGCTAGATAGTTCTAGCACCTCCTGTTACGAACTGTTTATATGTGACTGGCTCTATAATAAGGGAAGGAGAGGCTAGATAGTTCAAGCACCGCTCGTTACGAACTGTTTAGATGTGACTGGCTCTATAATAAGGGAAGGAGAGGCTAGATAGTTCAAGCACCGCTCGTTACGAACTGTTTAGATGTGACTGGCTCTATAAGGGAAGGAGAGGCTAGATAGTTCAAGCACCGCTCGTTACGAACTGTTTATATGTGACTGGCTCTATAATAAGGGAAGGAGAGGCTAGATAGTTCAAACACCGCTCGTTACGAACTGTTTAGATGTGACTGGCTCTATAATAAGGGAAGGAGAGGCTAGATAGTTCAAGCACCGCTCTTTACGAACTGTTTAGATGTGACTGGCTCTGGCAAAACCGTAAACTTGGACCCAATTTTCAAAAGTGAGATTTTTGGTATAGTTTGATTCTCGAGATTTTCCTCCTTCATTTGATACCAGATTTTGTAGAAATCAGAAGAAAAAAATTCTTATAATATAAGAAACAAAATATAAGAATTTTTTTTTCTTTCTGATTTCTACAAATCTGGTATCAAATGAAAGAGGAAAATCTAGAGAATCAAACTATACCAAAATCTCACTTAAAATTGGGTCCAAGTTTAGAGTTTTGCCAGAGCCAGTCACATATTATAATTATATAACCGGGCAAGTTTGGTGGTCGAGAGGTTATCAAGTCTGCACTAGTATTGAGCAGGAAGATGTGGGTGATTCCACCAGGTTGGGGCCAAACTTTGTCACATGGTGTCCTTGTTACGTAGGTAGATATACCATTCATTATCCTTATTATGAGTGCACATTCTTGGGTCATTCCACCAGGTTGGGGCCAAACTTTGTCACATGGTGTCCTTGTTACGTAGGTAGATATACCATTCATTATCCTTATTATGAGTGCACATTCTTGGGTCATTCCACCAGGTTGGGGCAAGCTTTGTGTCATGGTGTCCTTGTTACGTAGGTAGATGTACCATTCATTATCCTTGTTATGAGTGCACATTCTTGGATCATTCCACCAGGTTGGGGCATGCTTTGTGACATGGTGTCCTTGTTACGTAGGTAGATGTACCATTCATTATCCTTATTATGAGTGCACATTCTTGGGTCATTCCACCAGGTTGGGGCAAGCTTTGTGACACGGTGTCCTTGTTATGTAGGTAGATGTACCATTCATTATCCTTATTATGAGTGCACATTCTTGGGTCATTCCACCAGGTTGGGGCAAGCTTTGTGACACGGTGTCCTTGTTATGTAGGTAGATGTACCATTCATTATCCTTATTATGAGTGCACATTCTTGGGTCATTCCACCAGGTTGGGGCAAGCTTTGTGTCATGGTGTCCGTGTTACGTAGGTAGATGTACCATTCATTATCCTTATTATGAGTGCACATTCTCAATTGTTCTTCAAATTAGAATGAAATCAATCTCTGTGCCTTGATTAGGAAGTTACAATAATGTTAATTAGGAGTCATAATAAATGATACGTAACAAGGGACACCTATCACAAAGCTTTCTCCCAACCTGGTGAAATGACACATATACTTTGGTGTAGGGCAAAAAATCAAATCAGTTATAAATATATATATATTTGTACATTTTTTTTTTGACGTCTGCAGTCGCTTTGACAAGGAGTCCGTCATCAGTAAATATGGAGAGCACATTCTGAGACCCAAGGATACTAAAGAGGTATGTATGTTCACAGATGATATTGATTGGAAGCCTTGAAGGATATTTCATTTCATCCCCAGATTCATCCCATCCCAGACTGAGGGATCCCCTACATCCTCAGTCATCTCCTACATCCTCAGTCATCTCCTACATCCTCAGTCATCTCCTACATCCTCAGTCATCTCCTACATCCTAAGTCATCTCCTACATCCTCAGTCATCTCCTACATCCTCAGTCATCTCCTACATCCTCAGTCATCTCCTACATCCTCAGTCATCTCCTACATCCTCAGTCATCTCCTACATCCTAAGTCATCTCCTACATCCTAAGTCATCTCCTACATCCTCAGTCATCTCCTACATCCTCAGTCATCTCCTACATCCTAAGTCATCTCCTACATCCTAAGTCATCTCCTACATCCTCAGTCATCTCCTACATCCTAAGTCATCTCCTACATCCTCAGTCATCTCCTACATCCTCAGTCATCTCCTACATCCTAAGTCATCTCCTACATCCTAAGTCATCTCCTACATCCTCAGTCATCTCCTGCATCCTCAGTCATCTCCTGCATCCTCAGTCATCTCCTACATCCTCAGTCATCTCCTGCATCCTCAGTCATCTCCTACATCCTCAGTCATCTCCTACATCCTCAGTCATCTCCTACATCCTCGGTCATCTCCTACATCCTCAGTCATCTCCTGCATCCTCGGTCATCTCCTACATCCTAAGTCATCTCCTACATCCTAAGTCATCCGCCCTCCCCCATGTGCTTGTTACTAACTGATACGGTTCAGTGAGCAACACACTCCTCTCTCCCCAACCCCCACCCAAGGATCCCAGTCCCACTGACTCCTGCCTGCACGCTACAACGCAGAGTCCGGCATTCTCCTGAAGACGATCAGGCCATACTGATTGAAACGTCGAGTTGTAACCACCAGTCCTTTTCAGAACTAATTACCGCTCAATTGAGAATTTCACATAGTGTCACCACAAACAGTCTTAAGTAAAGACTGTTTGCGGTGACACCATGTAGCGTTTCTCTTTTGAGTGGTAAATAGTTCTTGGGGGAAAAAAAAAACGGTTGGTTACTTGACGTTTCGATCAGTATGCTCTGATCGTCTTCAGGATCTGATCACCGCAAACAGTCTTTACTTATCCTTTTCACCATGCAAAGCTACAAGTCTTTAGCGAGGATGACCAAAGTCCTGGTACAGCCAAGCCTTTGAGAAGCCCCGGCCAGGCCCAGGCTACCTGGCCTCCAAATCTGTCTTTTTGTGAGTCCTAATACTGTAACAACACAGTACCTGCCAATCAACATATAACCTGGGCTTCTGGAGGGCCTTGCCTTCTTTAGGGCCTTGCCTTATTAGTTTTTTGCTATGAAATGATGTTCAATTGCAGCCAAAATTGCTGGATCAATTGAAATTCGGCCGTGCTGTTTTTTTTTAAACGACTTCTTCACATAGGGGCACAGTATGAACGTTTGCCCGATTTGTGAGGCCTCTCTTAGCCACCATACTTTGTACATGGGAAATTTAGTCTGGTTCGAATAACCGCATATATATACATGTATCATATAATTATTTCACTGATTTGCAAAAAAAAAGATTACTTAAACAAAAATAATAAAAAAACGTCACTGCACCAGTTTTGAAGCCGGCCTATGACCAGAGATGCCAACATTTACGATTTGGGCATAATTTTTACGATCTATTGAGTCCAATTATGATTGTACGATCCTTGTATCAATTTTTACGATTTATAAAAATGTAAAGCCTCGAGTGTGAGGTTTGAAAAGGGGGGTAATTTGGGTATTTTCGTTTTTCAATTTGTAATGTTGGCATCTCTGTATGACCAGAAACCAAAGAGGTTTTTTTGGGGGGGGCCTAAGCTCTAGGGTCCTTCATTTGTATCAATACCTTGATAGACACATCTGCCAAGCATTTTTTTGTTCACATATTTAGATTTTTTTTTTTATCAACCACAGGCTGCCAAGCATTTAGAGTTCTTCTTTGACCGGCTTGTCCCACGAAGCCAAGGTGAAATCATCACCGTGTAAGAGTTCAGTAAGTTGTACACGACTTTCCTTCCAATTTTACCTCTTTTGTTTTGTTTTTTTTGGTGTGTTTTGGGTTTTCCCCTCCAGAGATCGATACTGAAATTCCGTTATTTGAGGGCGTGGAACCGATGCGTATTCTTTTGTGTGTTAAAAGCAGGGTGTCCGTCACCCTGTTTTATAGTGAAGTTAGGTCACCATTGATTTTATTGTAGGGCTGTGTGTTTTCGAATAATTTGGTAACCGGATATTCAGATTTTGATTTTGATCGAATATTCGATATTTGAAGGCAGTTGTGATTGTGATTGCGCCACGTGATACAACGAGCACGCAGGATAGATAAGACCTGACATAGCCTGGCCTACATCACGCAAATAACATTGCGAATAGGATGGTCGTGCAAATGTATCGTTTCGGTTTGCGGTAACACCATGTGTTTATCTCAACTAACGCGAGATAAACACATGGTGTTACCACAAACCGAAACGATATCGATATTCCACCATGCAAAGCCTCAAAACTTATATCAGAACGCTCTACGGTGAGCGCACTAACAGACTTGTCAAGTTATACCAACGCTCTTGTACCAGACGTTGTAAACTCGTCAATGACCTGACATTTCTGAAGAGATGCCGAGATGCAAACGTAGTCCCAAAGGGCCTCCGCCTACGAGACCCTATAGGAGCTGCATCGGCAAACCTCTTCATTCTCCTGACGAAGATTAGAGCAGGCTAATTGAAACGTTGAGAATAACCCGTGAAGTCCCCATGGTTCTCCCTGAACCATATTTCTCACTTAGCGACAGTAGAGAAAAAACGAGTTGCCCGAAATTGGTTCTCCCTTGAACCTTTCTCACTTAACGAAGGTTGAGATACGAGTTGTGCGATACGGTTCTTTTCAGAACCTGTACCTCAGCTTCGCGTTAGTTGAGATAAACACATGGTGTTACCGCAAACCGAAACGATATCGATATTCCACCATGCAAAGCCTCAAAACTTGCAGATGTAGACGAATGGATGATGGGGGGATAATGATGGAAACTCCAACAGGAAAAAAATAATAATAAATAACGTAAACTTTATTTTCTGCGGAAGCTGCATTTTGTTCTTCTAATATTCGAACTGAAAAAAAAAAAAACGGATATTCGAACCATCGATCAAATATTCAAAAATTTGAATATTCGGTTATTCGGCACAGCCCTACTTAGAAGTGTTATTGAATTAAAGATGCAACACTATGGGTTTGTTTATTGACGATTTCACCGGTGATTCCCGGCAATTAATCTTGTTTTTTTTGTTTTTACAAAATCTGAACATCAGTATTTTTCTTGTGGAAAGGTGAACAAACCTTTGTCAAGTGCCTTTGTTCAAATTTATTTGTTCAAATGAATTTTGTTCCGTCCATTTTATCCTTTCTATACAAATATAACTTTCAAGTATTTTTCAAAGCAATATATTAAATTTGAATCTGTACTTGCCAGGCCTGTGGTTTCTCAGGATTTTTCCTGATTTCAGGATTTGTTACAAATCTCCCTTTGCCCCAAAATTTTCTTGAAAGAAGAGAAGTAGCCACCAAGGAAAGAAAGAAGTAGCCTGTATTGTGTCCAAACCTCTAGTTTCTTGTTTGTGGGGATGTGGAGAGTCTGTAAATCCTCCAAAATGAAACATCCAGGAGGTTCAGGGGGCTTTTGTCTTCTAGACCAAAGGGAGACCCAGGCCCGCTACCCATTTTTCAGGATTTTTTACTTTTGTCAAAGCACACCACTGACTTGTACAATCCGATATGTTCTGTACTGAGATTTAAATTTGGCTGTTATTAGAATAAAGTGCCTTCACACAATTGTTCCGATTATTTGTGATTCGCACAAATTATTTTTGATATAAAATAAATTTTATTTGAAGGTGCCTTGATTTTTCGTATGAAAGCTATTCCCTCCGAAGATTGATGTAAACTGTAATAGAATTAAACTAAAGTTTTAATTTCATTCCGTCCATGAAAATTAAAATGTTTCATTATCACAAATATAAAATCTTCCATTTAGATTTGAAGATTTCAATGAATTATATTTATAGAAATTTATTTACCTGCTGTTTAGGGTTCAAGTGATCACAAAAAACAAAAACAAAAAAAACAGCAGCTTAAATTTACAGAGTTTGTATCGTTACTATCACAACAGTTTAAATGAATTTATTATTAATATTATTATTATTTCTTTTCTTACTATAGCTGCACTTTAGTGGGAAGTAGCTATAGAGGTCAAAATCAGTCGACTGTCCGTTTTGACTGTTGACCCAAATGTGCACACAGGGGCATTTTTTCTTTTGTTTTTACTGTCATTTTGACCACCCTGAACAATACCAGACAATGCTTTTACCAGTCAAAAACGGTCAAAATCAGTCAACTGCCTGTTTTTGACTGTTGACCCAAATGTGCACACGGGGGCATTTTTGACTGGTTTTTACTGTCATTTTGACCACCCTGAACAATACCAGACAATGCTTTTTACCAGTCAAAAACGGCCGACTCATTTTGACCTGTAAATGTACTTACTACACGTAAGGTTTGACAGTGTTTGAGTTTTAAGTGCACTAGATATACCTTGGCAAGTATATCAACATTTTGACTGCATTTGACCCTTGTAGTAGTAGGAGGGTTAAGGGCAAAAAAAGTCTTCGGTTTCTGGGTCATAGGTCGGCTTCAAAATCACTGCGATGACGAACTTTTTTTTTCATTTTTTTTTTCATTGTCATACATATATATACGTGATTATTGGAACCAGACCAAATTTCCCATTTATACAAAAGTATGGTGGCTGAGAGAAGCCTCACAAATCGGGCAAACGTTCATCCCCCTGTGTGAAAAAAAAGTCGTTTAAAACACAGCACGGCAGAATTCCAGTCGATCCAGCAATTTTTGGCTGCAATCGGACATCGTTTCATAGCAAAAAAATAATAAATAAATAAAAATGGCGACGCACAGCTCTGAGGCGACGTGCGTGGAGACCAGAAACCGGAGACTTGTTTTTTTTTTTGGGGGGGGGGGGCCTAAAGATGTATCACTCGTGTTTTTGTGTTAATTTACCAGCATTTTTCTTTGAGTAAAGGAAAAAACAGAAACTTCAAAATTATGATTACAGTTAATAATATTTATGGTGGCTCGCATCATAAATCCATAACTTAATTACTGTGAAACGTGGTTCTGACAATTACTATATTTTTAAAAATATTTGTTTCCTTTTCTTAAACAAAATGGGCAATCTTAAAAATTGCTGGTAATATAACGAAAAACAATACATCTAAAAAAAAATATATATATTATTTCATAAACTGCATACATGTAGACCTATTATTAACCCTAACCACCTAGGTATTCTGGCTAGGAACCTTCCTGAGTCCTCCAAAATCCATCAGTGCACTTTCGGAAACATGGCCCTTATCTTCAAAATGCACCATGCATTTTCGTTGCTCTTTCATATTCAGCACTTTCATGGCCTGTCCTTCTTGCCAGGTAGTAATTTTGTCCCGTTTGAAGAGGTGGAAGTACCAGTTTCCAACAGTGCTGATTTTTTTTTTCCAAGAAAAGTGCAATTTTGATGGATTTGGGGTGGTTAGGGTTAAGAAGACATAGATGTAAAGTACAAGGGAAGAATCTTCAGTTATTATTTACAAAGAAGAACAAAAATAGAGAATTAGCTTTTGCAAATTGCCTTATACCAACCTAAAGGACCCGTAATATACTTGTAAATGCAAAATAGTGGTTCTTGGCCTTACTTTTCGAACCTACATGTGGTCGGTTCTTTCTCAAAGACAAAATGGACGAAATACAGACATACATAAACACATGAACTCCTGAAGACGATCGGGGCATACTGATCGAAACGTTGAGTTGTAACCACCAGTTCTTGTTCAGAACTAATTCCTGCTCAATTGAGAATTTCACTCGGTGTCACTGCAAACAGTGTTTACTTTAAGTAAGAGTAATTGCAGTGACACCATGTGAAATTCTCAATTGAGTAGTAATTAGTTCTGAAAAGAACTGGAGGTACAACTCGACGTTTCGATCAGTATGCTCTGATCAGTATGCTCTGATCGTCTCCTGAGGACGATCAGAGCATACTGATCGAAGCATCGAGTTATACCTCCAGTTCTTTACAGAACTAATTACCACTCAATTGAGAATTTCACATGGTGTCACCGCAATTAGTCTTACTTAATAACCTTTTCTCGCCATGCAAAGCTACAAATCTTACCTAGCGTTTACTGTAATACAGCAACACATATGCAAACACAGGAGTGGGCGGAAGTCAGTCAGGTTGTGAAATTAACACAAAAGAAAGAAGGTACGAGAAGCAGAGTCAGGTTCCAGTCCTGGGACCTGACAGAGGAGGGATTACACGTGAACAGAAGTACCAGGAGTTTATGGCTGGAGGAAGAGGGTTATGAGATTAGTGAAAAAGCAATGAGTCAGACAGGGGGAGTAAAACAAAAACAGACAAATAGACTAAAGTAAGTAAGACTATAGGTTGGTGAAATTCTTGCGTCGGGAGATAAACAATTGATTTAATTTTGCCCTACACCGACGTGTGTATAGCACTGTATACTCAGTGCTTTCCGAGTGTCTGTGGAAAAAGCTTCACAGGCGACCCGGGCGGGACCCGAACCCATGACCTCCTGCCCACCAGTGCAGTAAGACTAATTGCGGTGACACCGTGTGAAATTCTCAGTTGAGTAGTAATTAGTTCTGAAAAGAACTGGAGGTTACAACTCGACGTTTCGATCAGTATGCTCTGATCGTCATCAGGAGAAAGAGAAAGAAAAAGAAAGACAAATAGACTATTTATTTAATTTAAGCATGGTTTGAATAAGTTGTTTGTAAATATTGCAGTCCAAACATGTTCTGTATATATTTGTTGAAGTGGAATTCCAAAGAGAAAAAAAAAAAGAGGACTTGACGTTAAAGATTTATTTGTACAGAAAGAATAGCCACTACGCGAAAAAATGCTAACTTTAAACAATTTTGTTTATGAGATCATCAGTAAAAGGATTACAAACTAGGATCAACTTAATAGAACCAAAATAAAATTCCTTAAGTTTCAAAGAAAATATATTACCGATTTTACATAAATTTATATAATTTGAAAAAAAAATGTAGTTAAAGATATAGACGATGTGACCAATGACATCACATGTTTATGACAAGAAACCATCAAATCTGATATTTTGAGATGTCAGCAGAAAATTTGCCAAATTGATGGAAGCACCAATATATAAAAAAAAAACTTCAACAAAAACTTAAATTTTTTCTTCGAATATTTGAACCGGAAAAAACCAACCGGATTTCGAACCATCGATTGAATATTCAAATATTCGGTTATTCGGCACAGCCCTAATAAGCTCACGAAAAACCATGACAAGAGATCATCTTAGCTGTGAAATTTGATGCATGTAGGGGAAAGTTCTATCATTATATAACAGGGTCCATTTTGAAAAAAAAAAGGTTCATTGACATTTTTCTCTCAGTGTGTTAAATAGCATTATGCATTGGATGCGGGTGTTCATAGTTCGTTATTGTATTTTGTGAATAATAATTATTTGGATGACATGGAATTATCGTCAGTGCAACTTTTTGTATATTTCATTAACCCTCTTACTTTAGCTGCAGTGCAGCGGCAAGTAGCTACAGTGCAGTGGCAAGTAGCTACAGTGCAGTGGCAAGTAGCTACAGTGCAGTGGCAAGTAGCTACAGTGCAGTGGCAAGTAGCTACAGTGCAGTGGCAAGTAGCTACAGTGCAGTGGCAAGTAGCTGCAGTGCAGCGGCAAGTAGCTACAGTGCAGCGGCAAGTAGCTACAGTGCAGTGGCAAGTAGCTACAGTGCAGTGGCAAGTAGCTACAGTGCAGCGGCAAGTAGCTACAGTGGTCAAAATCAGTCAACTGCCTGTTTTTGACTGTTGAACCCAAATGTGCACACAGAGGCATTTTTGACTGGTTTTTACTGTCATTTTGACCACCCTGAACATTACCAGACAATGCTTTTACCAGTCAAAAACGGTCGACTCATTTTAACCTGCAAATGTACTTACTACACGTAAGGTTTGACAGTGTTGGACTTTTTAAGTGCACTAGATATACCTTGGCAAGTATATCAACATTTTGACTGATTTTGAACCGTGTAGTCGTAGGAGGGTTAACGAGTGTTATATTTACATTCCAATGCTTTTCTGTATTATATTTGTAAGAAAAAAAGTACATGGTTTAGTTTTTAATTGTATCATTTTATTCTTCGAGTTTGTATTTTTGTTAGGAAGGCAATTCTCCTGCGTTCCATAATAAAAGTTTGTGTAATATGACATGTGGTGTGTTTTACCCGTGTGCTTTGTAAACGTTATATGCGGCTCTGTTTTTTAAAGTTTTTTTTAGGGGTATCCTATCCTATCTGGTGCTGTCCTCTGTCAGAGGGTAGGCGGCAGCCAAACTCTGTTGCACATTGTCACAAGAGGGCGATATTTTTACTTACCCGGTACGTCATCACAGCATAATTTCGACGCCCCAGAACGGAATGTAAATTAGATGTTAATTATTTGCACACTTTTCGGGCGGGGACATACGTCACTCCTCGAATAAGGTTGCCCTGTTCGGCGACTTTTTTTTGCATAATGTGCATAATGTGTTTTCTTAGATATAGGCGATCGAGTGCTTCTAACAGTACATGCACACATACATAGACACAAGGGTGGGCTGAAGTTAGTAAGGTATGAAAGGAACACAAAAGTTTGTTTGTAATAAACTGGTTTAAAAACAGGCTGGTCAGATCAGGTTCTCGTTTATTGATGAAGGTGGAACTTTTTGGGGAGGAAAGTAAAACTCAAAAATTCGGCTGAAAGAAATTGGCATTGGAAACATCTTTTAAATTTCGTTTGGCACTTCGAATTTCTCCTTGCCACAAATGGGATGGAAGAACGTGCACTGACACACCCCAGGGCCGTAACGAGCGGGGGGGGGGGGGTGTGACAACCCCGTATTTTTCTCAGTCGGCATTTAGAGCCTCGGTCGGCAAATGAAGCATCAAAGGTACTAGAACAAGGGTTGGTTCAGAATCAATTTTCAGTCGGCAAACCTAGAGCTATGGGTTTGCTGACTGCAAATGTATTGTATTTCTAAGCACTGAAGATTTGCCGAGGTGTTTGTTTGTTATAACTTGTTTATAAGCTGCGGTTTCGTGTGACAGTTCGCCCTAACCCCCCACCCCCCTCCGTCGAGCGACTTTAGAGAGCGTCCATTTTGGGGTGAATATGGAGGTCGAAAAGTGGACATCTGCTTTTCAGCTTTCTAAATAATGAAAAAGCAGATTGAACGTTGTTGGCTGGTGCATTTTTCTACTTTTCTACTTTTCTTCCACCTAAAAAGTTGATTGAACATTTTGGTAACATCCATTTTTCTACTTTTCTGCTTTTCAGTTTCAAGAAAAGCAGATTTTACTTGTTCACCTACACTGGCGGTCAAAAAGTGGACATCTGCTTTTCTGGTTTCCTACAACCCGAAAAGTAGATTGAACGTTTTGGACAAATCAATTTTTCTACTTTTCTACTTTTCTACTTTTCTACTAGCCGAAAAGCAGATTAGACGTTTTGTCACACAGTGGCCTAAAAGTGGACATCTGCTTTTCTGGTTTCCCACAACCCGAAAAGTAGAACGAACGTTTTGGACAAATCCATTTTTCTGCTTTCCTGCTTTCCTGCTTTCCTGCTTCCCAAAAAGCGGATGGAACGTTTTCTCAACAGTGGCCTAAAAATGGACAAGTCTGCTTTGCGCTAGAAGAAAAGCAGATTGAATGATTTGATAAATCTACTCCCTTGTCCACAAAATAATGGACGAATCCTACCAATGCGCCAAAACGATGCATGTGATAACCGTCGCTGAAAAACAGGGGGCGGCACATCACAGATCAAACGGAACGCGCCTACCTGGCGCCTACGTCGGACATGATGTATTGTGACGGTAGGATTAGTCCATTATTTTGTGGATAAGGGAGTAGATTTATACCAAAACGATGCTTGTGAGAACCGTCGTTGAAAAAACAGGGCGGGGGGTACGTCATAGATCAAACAGAACGCGCCTACCTGGCGCCTACGTCAGACATGATGTATTGTGACGGTAGGATTAGTCCATTATTTTGTGGATAACGGAGTAGATTTATACCAAAACGATGCTTGTGAGAACCGTTGTTGAAAAAACAGGGCGGGGGGTACGTCATAGATCAAACAGAACGCGCCTACCTGGCGCCTACATCGGACATTGTATTGTGACGGTAGGATTAGTCCATTATTTTGTGGATAGGGGAGTAGATTTATCAAATCATTCAATCTGCTTTTCTTCAAGCGCAAAGCAGACTTGTCCACTTTTAGGCCACTGTTGAGAAAACGTTCGATCCGCTTTTCTGGAAGCAGGAAAGTAGAAAAATGGATTTGTCCAAAACGTTCGATCTACTTTTCGGGTTGTGGGAAACCAGAAAAGCACATGTCCACTTTTAGGCCACTGTGTGACAAAACGTCTAATCTGCTTTTCGGGAAGCAGAAAAGCAGAAAAATGGATTTGTCGAAAACGTTCAATCTGCTTTTCTGGTTGTAGGAAACCAGAAAAGCAGATGTCCACTTTTTGACCGCCAGTGTAGGTGAACAAGTAAAATCTGCTTTTCTTGAAACTGAAAAGCAGAAAAGTAGAAAAATGGATGTTACCAAAATGTTCAATCTACTTTTTAGGTGGAAGAAAAGCAGAAAAGTAGAAAAATGCACTAGCCAACAACGCTCAATCTGCTTTTTCATTATTTAGAAAGCTGAAAAGCAGATGTCCACTTTTCGACCTCCATATGGGAACCAAGTAAATTTGTCTGGTCATATTAGTGTTGTGTCGGTATAAAAATTTACCAACCAAAAATTAATTGCTCCCCCAACTCTGATGTCAGTCGGCAAACTGGCTTCCACACCCCCCAAAGAAAATGCCTTCGCTACGCCCCTGCACCCCCTCTCCCACCCCCGGTAAATTACAATCAGGAAGAGCAAAAGAATATAAGTGAACTATGCATGACCCAAGGTCTCAAATCTATTGTGAACATTGATGGGGGTGGGGGTAGATGAAACGGCTTGGAGTGCGACTAAGGGCCTGGAAGATTCAGGGTTTAATTGAGATCCAGTGGTTGCAATCTGGGGCATATTTTGTACATAAATTAGGAGGAAATGTTAAATTATCCTAGGATACAGAGACATTGATGCAAACTATGGCAATTGTGGAAAGGCACAAGGGGTTTACAGACCTACGTAGCTCTGGATTATCCCTCTGGATTATCCCTCTGGATTAGAGTCCTTGTATGATTGTCCCGTAAACTACTTATAGAAGACCCTTTAGCCTAGGAAGGATGGGTGTACATGGTGACTGTGGCAGCGGCGTAGCCACGGGGGGCCTGCGGGAACGTGCCCCGCCCCCCCACAAATTTCCAGTGCCCCCAGGTGCCCCCATGAAAAATTCTCATAGTGCCCCAAAAAAGAAAAGAAAAAGAAAAAGAAAAAACCCATAACCCCTGGGCCCCCCCACTGAAAAGCAATGCCCCCTGTGCCCCCCCCCCCGCCACTGAAAAAGTCCTGGCTACGCCGCTGAACTGTGGATCTATGGATCCATTCAGGTCTGGACGCCAAACTGTCACTGATGAGGTAGAAGCCGATGTCTTGATCAGTTGATGGTGAACGGTGTGATGTTTGTGGATTTCGATGGCCTCTCTCTGGGAGGAGCCCGGCCTACTAGTTTGCTTAGGGTAGTTCTTTTACCACAGCCATAATCCCACCACCCTTTTCCATCATCCCGTGCTTCCCCCAGGTCATTGAGAAAACTCACGACGCACGCCCTGCGCGGTTCCACTGGATCCACTGGGATCCAGTCTCCAGTTTGCCGCCTTAATATAATAATTCTCGCCCCAACAATCCAATCGCCTGCTTCTGGATCCACCACTTCACTCAGCTACTTTTTTGAGCAGTTCCTTTATCCCTCTAGAGTCCGGCGGAGCGGAGCGGCCACCCTCCTCCTTTGGGAGTAATGAATAATTAAAAACAAACTTTTGCCCCAAAGCGAAATATTTGACCCCATTTTTATACCCTTGAAGTGATGGGGAGTTTTTCTGTGACCTCAAACAAAAACAAAATTTCAGGTGAACAAATTTCAGGGGCTAGTTTTTTTTATCCTCCGCCCTTCCTCTTGGACAAATTTCTGGCTACGCGCCTGAATATTAATGTGCCCAGGCCTAAGTTCATTTTTAAGGCCTAGAGTAGCCTAAAGGTTTTTGCAATCCTAAAGTTATTCTAGACTATCACTGGGGTGTATTACAATACTTGAGCTGGCCGAAAATTTTGGAAATTATACAAAGAATGAAACAACACATAAAGGAGACAGGTTAGGCTGAGACTGAATCTTTTATGGTCTGAGATAAAATGGATTTTATTCATTTTCAACTCTCGTTCTGTGGCTTAACTCTTTCTGGACAGCAAACCTTTAAAAAAAAAGCTCGCGCGTGTTGCGTTTTGACAACGAGCGTTTTAAAAGGCTTGAACGTCATCACCTGACAACGGGTCACGTTTTGACTTGTTTTGACAGCAGAGCGCACAATTGACCAGTACGAATCATTTTAACCTTTATTTTGATACCTTACTCTCTTCAATAGTCCAAAGATAAACAAATTATTAATAATTGCCACACTTGATTGTTTACAGTATCAAATTACAATAATGAAAACAATAATAATTCCGGAGAGAAAGAGTTAAGATGATTATTACACTCCAAACTGACTGTATGCCTAGGGTCACAATCACAAAAGGCCAAATCTGGATTGGACTAGTATAGCATTGCAGACGAGAGGGAGACGAAGGATATTATAGTGTTTTCCCGCCTTTTTTTCTTTCTGTGTATTGAAGAGTGGTCTTTTTGGGGAAAGGTTAACATTGTATAGGAATACTATATAGTGGAGTGCCATGGCCGAGCGGTTTAGTGCATCGGATTTGTGTTCTGATGGCTGAGTCGGCAGAATGTGGGTTCGAATCCCAGCCGTGACCGTGTTGATTGTGTCCTCGAGCAAGAAACTTTTACCATAATTGCTTCTCTCCACCCAGGGGTAAATGGGTACTTGTGAGGGCAGAGTTGGTTGTTGTGTTTGATTAGCCCATATGCGCCAAAATGGCAGCAATTGAGCTGTATACTCCCCAGGGAGCTGAGATGGTTTCAGGAATGATTTATGCGCCTGATGAGCAGGGGTATGTACAGCGCTGTGATACCTCGTGTAAGAGCGCTTTAAAAATGCCTCCATTATTATTATTATTATTATCGTCACGATCAGAGCAGACTTTTAACAGGGCATGGAGTCGGTGTCAGTTTAAAATGAATACAGTGACTGAAAATTACTGTTCATGACTCATTTATGCATGCAGCAACGGTAATATGACCTTCATCATGTAGGGTATATTTTTTCATCAGTCACTGAGTTAATCTGAAACTAACACTCCGATTCCATGCCCTAGCTGTTCATCGTGACGACATTGTCCCTTCAAAGTCACCGACAGAATGTCCGGGGTAATTGTTTCAGACAGGTCAGTCAGTGGGTGTATATAGGCCTATTGTTGTTGACAGACAGAATGGCTGATTTAGTGGAGGTGTGAAAAATAAACATGTGTACATGGAGGGAAGGAATCGTTCCTCCTCAGTATAATACATGGGCAATGACTAATGGAATGTGCGGATGAGAGCTTGGGCTAAACGTGTTAATGAGTGTTTAATGAGGACACCTGTTGCTTTGACAGGATGTCCAGCTTACACACATTTGGTTCGGGCAAATATACATGTATTTGATGGATATTTAATAATAATAATAATAATAATACAGAAGATTTATAATGCGCACATATCCACCAAGAAGTGCTCAAGGCGCTTTACAGTAAATAAGAAATCATACAATAGCATAACAATACAATGCAAATGCAATATAATACTAAACAAAAGATAAAACATGCATAAATGAATTTTAGTAGTCCTTAGGGCCTATAGGCAATATGTAAGATTTATGTAAGATTTGAGGCTTTGCATGGTGGAGATAGATACTACTTGAGTTCTTTCGGGTGACCATTCTTGGAAGAAGTGATGTCTCTGAGAAGAGCCGGTTGGTTTGTTCTCAACGTTTCGACTAGTCTGCTCTAGTTGTCATCAGGAGAATGAAGAATGTGTAGAATGCAGGAGCTTTTATGATATCTCGTGTTGGAGGATCTTGCTGTAGCGTAGGTGGGAGCTGCCGTGAATGGTGCTCGGTGACTTTTGTGTCGGCTGTCTGTGGGTGATGTTCAGTGGAGTGTGTCAGTTGCTGTGTTGGATACTTGTTAATTTGCTTGATTTTGTTGAATTGATTGTGCAATGGCCGGCTAATTCGTTTGAAATTGTGACTGAAAAACGTGAAATCAATAGTCTACTATATTTACACACGTACAGTGAATTATTTCCTTGGAGCCACATGTTGAAAAACGAGGGCGCGTAGGCCTACTGTCAATACGCCCGCTAATGTGTTTATCCCCTCGTGTATTTTGCATTTAAAGTTTAATGAATGAAAAAGTGTACATATACTGCAGGAAAAAAAAATCGCGCGGGGAGACCAGAAACCGCAGACTGTGTTTTTGTTGGCCCATCTGTTTTCCTTCCTCCATGGTTATGGAACGCTACAGCTGCCTTCGGTGCCCATGTCGCTTCATTCGGCCGATTCACCATTTCATTCGGCCGATTCACCATTTCATTCTGCTATATCACCATTTCATTCGGCTACTCATCATTTCATTTGCCCAATCATCATTTCATTCGGCTAGTCTTCATTTCGTTCGCCTTTTCGTCATTTCATTCGGCTAGTCGTCATTTCATTCGGCCATTCACCATTTCATTTGCCCAATCATCATTTCATTCGGTTAGTCTTCATTTCGTTCGGCTTTTCATCATTTCATTCGGCTAGTCATCATTTCATTCGGCTATTCACCATTTCATTTGCCACCAAGATCAAGCTAGCCGCAAATTCAACCGCGGATTCAACCGCGGATTCAGCTGCAGGTTTTCTCACGGATTTAACCGGATCGGGTCAGTTTAAAAACTGGATAGATGTAAATTTAAAACCCACGATCAGGTTGGTCCAGTGCGTGTGAATACTGCACTCAATACGGTACGTTTCCACACGGCCGGGCGCAGGCGAAATGAAATGATGATTGCGCCCAGCCTCTGTCGTTAAAAGCGTAATCTTATAACGCCAAAACCACGATATGCCCTAAGGTGAAATGTCGTCTCCATAATTCGTTAACAAAAGTTAACAAAAAATAACATTAAATGGGGCACAAATTGTTTTAACTTTTGACGAGTTGGTCACAAATACTCTGCATTGTTTAACCATGGAGGAAGGAAAACCATGGTTTAACTATATATACACACGGCATATACCGGCGATAATGGTACATATTCTAGAGTCCCTTTAATTATGAAATATTAATCGTATCAAGCCAAAACCACGATATGCCCTAAGTTAAAATGTCATCTTTATAATTCATTAACAAAAATTAACAAAAATTAACATTAAAGGGGGCACAAATTGTTTTAACTTTTGACGAGTTGGTCATAATTAAAGTGACGCTAGAATATGTACCATTATCGCCGGTATATGCCGTGTATAGTTACACAATGCAGAGTATTTGTGACCAACTCATCAAGTTAAAACAATTTGTGCCCCCTATAATGTTAATTTTTGTTAATTTTTGTAAACGAATTATGGAGATGACATTTCACCTTAGGGCATATCGTGGTTTTGGCGTTATAAGATTACGCTTAACGACAGAGGCTGGGCGCAATCATCATTTCATTTCGCCTGCGCCCGGCCGTGTGGAAACGTACCGTATTGAGTGCAGTATTCACACGCACTGGACCAACCTGATCGTGGGTTTTAAATTTACATCTATCCAGTTTTTAAACTGACCCGATCCGGTTAAATCCGTGAGAAAACCTGCAGCTGAATCCGCGGTTGAATCCGCGGCTGAATCCGCGGTTGAATCCGCGGCTAGCTTGATCTTGGTGGCAAATGAAATGGTGAATAGCCGAATGAAATGATGACTAGCCGAATGAAATGATGAAAAGCCGAACGAAATGAAGACTAGCCGAATGAAATGATGATTGGGCAAATGAAATGATGAGTAGCCGAATGAAATGGTGAATCGGCCGAATGAAGCGATATGGGCACCGAAGGCAGCTGTAGCGTTCCATACATGGTTGGCCCATAGAGAAAGGACACAGATGGCCTGAGCTAGCTTTGCAATGTGGCGGTTTTTTTCCCTTAACAGCGCAGCTGTGCCTGCTCATCAGTGCAGTACGTGTGGTACGCGCAGACGACATTTTACAGGGACGCGTTTTCGCGACTCTGACCAGAAACATGTTTGGCGGGCTTCAGTCATTGGTTTCACCATATGGTTTCACGTCACCACCACCATGGTTTTCACGAGTTCTCCGAGTGTGAATTCTGACCAAACGTGGGCAAAGTTTGTGATCGGTTATAATTTGTTTCAATAAAAACTAACGGAAGTTTTGTTAATTATTTGTTAAAACACGATGGAATGATTGTTCGTATACCAGTATATCTTTCAAGTTTATTACTAACGTTATATAGCACTCACGAGTAAGTTCCATTTTATCAATTACGTAAAAAAAGCGTCAGGTTACAGCAAATTTCAACTTTTTACAGTAATTTTATTTAATTATTTTTTTAAATTCTCCCCACCTTCTTTTGTTCTAGCCTGCACTTTGAGTGACATTTAAGAGCCTTGTGCCTTGGCAACCTTTCATAAAAAATACACCGTATCTTCTGAGAAACATTAAGGACTGAAGCGAACACGTCACAAACTGATAACAAATTTCTGGTTTAGGTTCTCGTTATGCCCGCGTCTTGTTTCTTGTCAAGAATTCTGACGTCAGAAACAAGTTTCTATTCGTGTTCGCCAAAACAAGCCCCCCCAAACTGTTGACTGTTGTTTTTGCAGGTAGTTACCCAGACGTCAGCAAGCTTTTTGTAAATAGCAGCTGCACTGACTAGCGTATTGTACATGTATGTAATTTACATGTATGCAGGAGGATAGGAACGGCTTCAGGAGCTCTTCAAACAAGAAGTTCACACCAGATTTTCCGATTCAAGAACATTTGTATTTGAAAATAAGTTTAAAAAAAATTGAACCGTCATGTATTGTATGTTTATATGACTGAGGTAAGTGATAAAAAAGGGGTATTATTTGAGTTATAACTTGTTGTGGTTTCCCAAGCTTGCATGTTTTTTGCACATTTATACGGCATGCGCGGCCTTGTTCATTGTGTTTGTGACGCACTTGTGTTACGTGTGTTACATGGGGAACCTGTGTTACATGTAGAGCAGTTACGCAGTGTTACGTGTACTGTGTGTTACATTTACAGTCAAACCCAGAAAAACAATTCAGAAATAAATGTTTGTTAAAAAATATGGAAGAACATACATGTACACGTATGTATAATTTGGTTTGAAATTTGGAAACGTCCTAATGCTTCGTCCTAAAAATAACACATTCAAAATCTCCATCAAGTTATACATACACTTTAATTAATACTATATTGGCTGAAACAAAAGAATACCCATATCTTGGGGTCACAATCACATCAAGCCTAACTTGGAACTCACACATACACAATATCATAAGTAAAGCAAACAAAACTCTGGGGTTTGTACGACGAAACCTTCACTCCTGTTCAAAGTTTGTAAAAAACTTAGCATATCAAACACTAGTACGACCATGCCTGGAGTATGGGGGTCCATATGGGATCCTCATACAAAAGAACTCGCACTGAAGTTGGAAGCTGTACAAAATAGAAGTGTTAAACGCCGTCATTGGGGACTATGCGAGATACAGTAGCGTAACGGCAATGAAAGTTCAACTGGGTTGGGAGCCTTTAGAGATTAGAAGGAAAGTAGCAAGAGTCACCATCTTCCATGAAGCCCTCCTGGGTCGCCTTGCCATACCGCTTCAAATGATCCTACGCCCAGTCCTACGCCCAGTCCTACGCTCATCTCGTCACTGTAAATTTATCCAAATCTCATCCAGTAAAAACTGTCTCAAGTATTCATTTATACCCCGGACTCTGAAAGATTGGAATCTCTTGCCACATTATATCACACAAATTGAAGATAAACAGAAATTCAAAGCAGAAGCAAGGAAGTACGTCACACAAGTCGACAAGAAATAAGCAACCAAGCAAATTAAACCATCAACTACATCTGTGCACTATACCCTGCCCGTGTTGCTCCTTTTAGGGGTGTTGGGCAGTATTTGATCCAGATCCAGACCAAGGCCATGAGAATGAAAGTCATACTCATAGATTTGTGTCCACCGCCCGCATGTCCCGAAAGCTACCGCCTAAATTTTTCATTATTTGCCAAAAAAATCATTATTTGCCAAAAAAATCATTATTTGCACAAAAAAGGTAGGCCTATTTCCACCAAACAAATTTAGTTCCAAATCATCCACATCAGTAAAACAAAGTTTTTACCAAATTTCCACCAGTATGTGTGCTATAATCATTAGCACATGTTCTCTCACAGTCTTAGTCCCGCGTACGTCATTCACAAAAAAGGTTGCATCGCGCTAAAACTGTATGGTAAACTCCGTCCGATCCGCACCTGCAACTGTACCGCCTTCACATGCACAACACGTTTGCTGTTGAGCCTTTGTATCGTATGCCTGTGTGTGCGGCCCGCACATATAATGATGCACGTACATACAATGATGCACGTACATACACAGGCGACCATACGTACGGCGACACGCACGTGCACAGGAATAGCCATAGGCCTAATCGATCATATCATAAATTTATTTAGCTGTTTACCTCTGTACGTACCTACATACAATTAGTGATATGATCGACTAAACAACGACCGGAGATATAAGACATGAATGGTATTATATTCTTTTAATCTCGATTTTACTATCAATAATTAATAAGGGAATTGTTGAAATGATCAAGCCAAACTATGAAGAGGTTAATTATCTTTGCATATGGTGGAATATGATAGATCGATAGCGTGATCATGTAATGCGATATTTGGCGATTGACTGATTCACGTTCGGTTGCGTTCTCGTCGACTGTACACATGTAGTATACATAGTAGTCGTCTAGCCGCCAATATCGCTAGTGTGATGAGTCATACATATACAGTATGTTGTTCAATGTAGTGGCCTAGTCACCCTAGTGTGTCTTCGGTCGGTGTGATAAAAAACATGAAATGGTTTGCTGCTTTCTGATTCCTTGCCATCGGCAAAGTAATTCTATGTTATCATGATTGAGTGTGTGCGTGTGTTATCTCACCTTGCTTGTAATAAGGCCAACTCAATGGAGGGAAGTTTGAAAAATCTCAGTGGGTAAGAACGCTAGGTCAGTTAAAGTCATCGAGGGTAGGTCTATACAAAACCGATATCATTGTAGTCCCTATGTTCAATCTCCTCTCCCAATAAAGGTGTGCAAAACAATAGTCTTAATGACCAAAATTCTCCTTGTTACTCCTCTTTTACCCTTCACCCTTGCATCTCTCTCTCACAGGTAGAAAGCATGTGACATAAAGTGATTAAGAATACGTCAAATTAGAAGAAACATCTTGTGATTGCGCTGTTATTAATGATCAATGGAAATAATGAATAATGAATAATGAAAAAAAGCCTCATGTGTTTTCAAAATTTCCCGGACGCAAATCTATGACTTTCATTCTCTTGGCCTAACCCAACCGCTACTTGTGCACATTAACCCTAACCCCCTAGGCTCATTTTCTAGAAACCTTCCAAAATCCTCCAAAATCAACCGGTTTTCTATTTTGCGTGGTGCCCACTGCCTAAATCCTACAAAATCAACCGGTGTTCTATTTTGCATGGTGCCCACTGCCTAAATCCTACAAAATCAACCGGTGTTCTATTTTGCATGGTTCCTACTGCATCAATCCTACAAAATCAACTAGTGTTCTATTTTGCATGGTGCTGGATGGCTTCGCAGGCAGCATAGTACCACAGCGCAGGGAGATCATTCCCCAACCTATTGTGTGAGAAACAAATTAAGTAATTGAAAACAACAATTTATACGAGTTTGTTTGTGCTTGCCTTGTCCAACTTCCCCCTGGTTGAAATGATGCAAGTGATAATAATAATAATAATAATGTATAGATTTATATAGCGCACGTATCCACCAACTAAGTGGCGCTCAAGGCGCATTATATTATTATCCCTGCTCATAAGGCTCATAAGGCTCATAAATCATTCCTGAAACCATCTCAGCTCCCTGGGGAGTATACAGCTCAATTGCTGCCATTTCTAGCGCATATAGAGCAAACCATCTCTGCCTTCACAGGTACCCATTTAACCCCTGGGTGGAGAGAAGCAATTATGGTTAAGTGTCTTGCTCAAGGACACAGGTGTCACGGCCGGGCCTCGAACCCACACTCTGCTGCTGGCAACACCAGAACTTGAGTTCAGTGCGCTAGACCGCACGACAATCCACTTTACGTGCATTATACAACACACGGGACCTACGGCTTTACGTCCCATCCGAAGGACGAAGCAATTATGGTTAAGTACCTTGCTCAAGGACACAAGTGTCACGACCGGGGCTCGAACCCACACCCTGCTGCTGGCAACACCAGAACTTGAGTCGGTGGTGGAGCTTTCCTCTGACTGCCTACTTTCTGCCTGGTGGTATAGCAGAAAGCAGCGGCCAGGGCAGAGATAGACACCGCAGGTTGGACAACCATTTTGATCTTTGACCTTTCTAGCCTTGACTGCTAACAGATGTCCCTTTGTTTCATGCAGCTGCAACATGTAACACATATCCTTGAAACTTACATTGTTATTATTATTGTACCCTAAGCTAAGTGGAAGTAACCAGAGACTTTCTGACCTTAGAACTGTTAAAACAAAAGGTGCCAGTATATGGTGAAATCGAAAGTGGAAGTAACCAGAGACTTTCTGACCTTAGAACTGTTAAAACAAAAGGTGCCAGTATATGGTGAAATCGACCAAGAAAATTTGTCTAACCCTGCCATTGAACTCCAAAATCAATAAAGAAAAATTTTCTAACCTGCCAAACTCCTCCAAAATCAACCAAGACAAATTTTCTAACCTGCCAAACTCCTCCAAAATCAACCAACGTTACATTGGGCCATCCTGCCAAACTCCTCCAAAATCAACAAAGATAAATTTCCTAACCTGCCAAACTCCTCCAAAATCAACCAACATTTTTTTTCTAACCTGCCAAAATCAACCAGAATCAACCAAATCCTCCGGTTGATTTTGGTTGAATTTGGAAGGTTAGGGTTAATGTGATCATATATTAATTTTTACTTAGCAGATGACAAAATGGCCAACATCTCACTGGTTGTGCATACATTCATTGTGCAAAATCTCCCAAAATATTGTTTCCAATCCTCACTTGACTACACTTTCCTCTCCTTGTGTGTCCTCTATCATCTTTCAAAGGGAAATCTGTGATAGGCCTAGGCCTATTTGTCATATTTCGATAGAAAAGTGGCAGATTTATTCTATGGAGTGCCATGGTCGAGCGGTTTAGTGCATCGGATTTGTGTTCTGATGGCTGAGTCGTCAGAATGTGAGTTTGAATCCCGACCGCGACCGTGGTGTTTGTGTCCTTGAGCAAGACACTTTACCATAATTGCTTCTCTCCACCCAGGGGTAAATGGGTACCTGTGAGGGCAGAGTTGGTTGTTGTGTTTGATTAGCTCTACATGCGCTGTAATGGCAGCAATTGAGCTGTATACTCCCCAGGGAACTGAGATGGTTTCAGGAATGATTTATGAGCCTGATGAGCAGGGGTAATAATATAATGTGCCTTGAGCACCAGTTTGGTGGATACGTGCGCTATATAAGTCCACATTATTATTATTATTATTATTATTATTATTATTAGTCTTTGCTGTAACTTTTGGTAATTTTAAAACATAATGTTAAGTCCCTGTAACGTGCGTTACCATATAGTCACCACCTAATATTTTTATTTGGACCATTATTTAATTATTGTTTTTTCCTAGCGCTTTACAGTTTTTTATCACATATCTTAGTAAATATCTACGTAGTTTATCTAGTTATTTCCAATCTAAAGTCTAAATTCAACCTTTTGTAGATCTATCAGTATGGTTGTAAACGAGTGGTGAAATTACGATAACATTAACAACTCCTAAACTTGCCATAGCGTTAATTGCACCTGTTGTTCCGATGTGCACGAAGGCACATAACTGGATAGTCTTGGAAATGCACGTTCCTTTCCTCCAAGTAAATCCTGAGTCCGATGGATACATGAAATATGCATTCAGTCAATTCCACTTCTTCCACCTGCGATGTATTGTAAAGGCCAATAAAAGCCCTTTTCACACTTCAGCTCTTATCCCCGGGGAATACAACCCCAGGGAGGCCCCGGGAATTTTTTACCCCACGGTTAACCCCGGCGCAGTTTCACACTGTTCCCCGCGAAAACCCGCCTGTGTATTTCCTGGGTCCTTATTCCCCGGGGTTCCGCACCAACGTTTCACACTATGATCAAACCCCAGGGCAACCGCACTGTATTTTTTGGCTAACGGAAGTCATGAATGTAGCTAGCCGGAAGTGTGCAATCCCAGTATGCAATGCGTGCACGTACTCGTATTGAATTGTAAACAATCAAAATGGCTATGCATGACATGAACGACGATGTAGTCAGATACCTTTCACCTTTTTTCTGACGATTTGAATTGAACACACACAAAAAAAATACAAAATGATTCGTTGTTGAAAGCTGACGTGAACATGGGTCATCGAGCTTGGCGTGTTATGATAATCAGTTGACAAACTGGTACCTTTATTTGTAGTGTATACACGTTCAGTGAGACGTCCGTAGACGGATACTAACAATTTTACCTCGTCCAAACAATTCCAAATTTAACCTACTTCAAAATCATTGGTTTTGGAAATTGATAAATTCTTCCAAAATTGTGAAATATGTTTTTGTTGATGTTTGGTTCTAGAAACAAAACTTATACCTGAATAAAAATCTGTAAAAACAAAAGAGCTTGAACTCAGACCGCGCAATTTATTTAGCGCGCATTTCCTGACCTCAACTGTTTGTCTCTCTGACCTTTCACAGTTTGTTTACGTGATCTGTCCGCCAGGTAAACTGGGGTAAGCACAACCCACTTTCGTTTCCCACTAGCCGTTACTCCCCCGGGGGATTCTTAAGCTTACCCCTACTCCAGAGCAGGGGTGGCTATTCCACGGGGGATGCCCATTTACCGGGGCAGACCAGGGGGTAAAGCGATCAAGTGTGAAAAGGCCGACCATAATTCCCCAGGGATGCCCCTGGGAATTTGACTAGTGTGAAAAGCCTTAAAGGCATGTACAGTGTGCGGAAGGGCCCACTTGGCTGACATGACTGGGCGGAGTTAACCTTGGACTGGCCATCTGTCATTTCCATCGTCAGTTGCTAGCTGTGGGCGGAGCAACCTGATCCACCTTTTTTTAATGTCAGGAATGGGAATGCTCATTTTTAATGTAGAGGCGGGAAATTATTACAGTAAGTCCACATTAATAATGTGACTCTAATAAAACATGAGAAACTTGTGTTCGTATTGGTTATTTTATACATTCGGGAGTATTTATGTGTTTTTACATAATGAAGAGTGACGGTTTCATTTCGCATGCGCAGAATGCGTCACTAGATCAGCTCGCAATCCCGGATGTGGGTAAACAAGTTGTCCGTCCTTCCCAGATGGCGACATCGAAAGAAATAATGTTTGTGCTACTTCTCTTGAATTTCATGAAAGAATTTAAGGCCATGAAGTCGACGAAAAGAGCAAAGGATTCCAGAAGAACAATTCTTTACAAATGATAGAACGGTTGCATTAAATCGGCATCGTAAAAGAATGAATATTCACCGGAAATTTTGTTCTAGTTTATGTATTAAATGGTGAATGATTTCATGCAATGCGTACGATAGCCTCAGGATGTTTTGATGTGAGTGGAAGCCGTGTGAAAGGTTGTTAAATATATTGCAAGTGACCGAGGTGACAGACAACCGGCACTCATTACCAAGGACCTCCGTTATCGGTGCTCGTGTGAAAAGAGCTTTTGGTTGATTAGCCCTCCTCCTACCAAATTGTCTACCAATTTGCCCTTGTCGAAAACGGTAAACTGCGTGGTTTTGACTGAGCTAGAGTAAATTTTCTCCCAGGGGGTGGATGATCTTTTGACCTGTCTGGTGATTTGCCTTATCTGTAAACAAGCTAAGTTCTCTGTCATGATCATTTATCTGTAATTTGACTATTGTGACCTTATTTAGGGAGGAGGGCCAGAGTCACAGTACAGCCAAGCCTTTGAGAAGCCCGGCCAGGCCCAGGCTTAGTGGAGCACAAAAGACCCTTTACTTATGAATAGATCTCAAATAGCTCTTATTGTTAACACAGACTTGACTGCCACCTCGGCTGTCTTTTGTTCACAACTGCAGCCATTATAATGAGCTCCACTTGGCTGGGCCAGGCCCTCCAGAAGTACAGGTTAGGTTGATTGGCAGGTACTGTATTGTTACAGGATTAGGACTCACAAAAGACAGATTAAGAGGCCAGGTAGCCTAGGCCTGGATGGACTTCTCAAAGGCTTGGCTGTACCAGGACTTTGGCCATCCTCCCTGATAGTGCTAAAGGCATGGCATGGCTGGTGTAGGTATTTTTTAAAACAAAGTTTGACCCATGCACTTGCATTATCAAGAGGGTTAAAGGACTGTACACCTACATTAACCCTCCTACTATTGCTGCACTTAAGTGGGAAGTTGCTACAGAGGTCAAAACCAGTCAACTGCCTGTTTTGACTGTTGATCCAAATGTGTACACAGGGGCCTTTTTGACTGGTTTTGACTGTCATTTTGACCACCCTGAACAATACCAGACAATACTTTTACCAGTCAAAAACGGTCAACTCATTCTGACCTGTAAATGTACTTACTACACGTAAGGTTTGACAGTGTTTGACGTTTTAAGTGCACAAGATATACCTTGGGAAATATATCAAAATTTTGACTGATTTTGACCCTTGCAGTAGTAGGAGGGTTAAAAAGTTAAGTCTACGGTAAATTATAGTCTAAAAACTTACTTGATATGAAGTTGGTTGAAGCAAAACATCCTTAGAAATTATTCAGTCTGATTTATTGCCATTCATAATCATCACCACCATCATCAGGCTCTTTTCATCCAATTATTGGGTGAAGCCCTCCTCAAAGAAATTTCCATCTTTCTATGTCTAATGCCATGCTTTCCCATGTTGCTGTGTTCACAAATGCGGTGATATCATCACTCCATCTTCTCTTTTGTCTTCCTGTTCTCTTCTTGCCACTTCTTGGTTGCCAAGCAATTTCCATCATTCTCTGTCTTGTGTTCATGTTTGTGATGATATCATCACTCCATCTTCTCCTTTGTCTTCCTCTTTTTTCTCTTGCCATTTCTTGGTTTGCCATTCTGTCCAGCTGTTGTCTTAACATCTTGCTACATGTCCTGCCCATCTCCTTGGTTTGCCATTCTGCGAATCTATTCGTCCAGCTGTTGTCTTAACATCTTGCTACATGTCCTGCCCATCTCCTTGGTTTGCCATTCTGCGAATCTATTCGTCCAGCTGTTGTCTTAACATCTTGCTACATGTCCTGCCCATCTCCTTGGTTTGCCATTCTGCGAATCTATTCGTCCAGCTGTTGTCTTAACATCTTGCTACATGTCCTGCCCATCTCCTTGGTTTGCCATTCTGCGAATCTATTCGTCCAGCTGTTGTCTTAACGTCTTGCTACATGTCCTGCCCATCTCCTTGGTTTGCCATTCTGCGAATCTATTCGTCCAGCTGTTGTCTTAACGTCTTGCTACATGTCTTGCCCATCTCGTTTTTGTTTCCTTGATGTTTTCTGTGATATCCTTAACCTTTGTGTATTTTTATTTCTGTATGTTCGACTTTGTCACAAAGTGTTAGATGTATGTAGCATATTCCTTTCCATTGCTCTTTGTGTAATCAAATTTTGTTTCGTCTTTTTAATTGTAGACCATGTCGCTGATCCATAGGTCATGGTTGTTATGATGCATTGATCACATAGGCTACTCCTGTCCAAGTGACAGTGGTATGTTATTGTCGGTCAATATCTTTGTGTATTCCTAAACACCTCCATCTTGTTTTGATCCTTGGATCATTATTTCTTCTTTCGTGGTGTTGTCCATTTTCAGTGTTTGGCCAAGGTATTTGTAATCGTCCACTCTCTCAATCTGATGATTTATTTTTTTCTATTTTGATGTTCTCTCCTGATTCAATGTGGGCCATCAAAATTTGGCTTTTCCTTTTCCCCGATGCATTTGTAAGCCAACCAGTTGAATACTTTCAGTGTCGCATGACATGTGTATGCACACATGTGTTTCTAATCTGTGATACATGTACATGGCCAGGGACCCTCTCTGCATGCATGGAACAATAAACAGCGTCCACTGACCAAAGCACTGACCTTGCAATCACTACAACAAACATGGATGTACATGGAAGTCAGGTATGCCTAATAACCCCAATCCTCCAAAATCCTTCACTTTAGCAAAGAGCATGTAACCTCAATCCTTCAAAATCCTTCACTTTAGCAAAGAGGATTTTGGAGGATTTGGGAAGGTTAGGGTTAAGCTGCTTCTCCATATCTTACTGATCGTTGTGGTTAAAGCTACGTCATCTGCATACATGTACCTTACTGATCGTTGTGGTTAAAGCTACGTCATCTGCATACATGTACCTTACTGATCGTTGTGGTTAAAGCTACGTCATCTGCATACATGTACCTTACTGATCGTTGTGGTTAAAGCTACGTCATCTGCATACATGTACCTTACTGATCGTTGTGGTTAAAGCTACGTCATCTGCATACATGTACCTTACTGATCGTTGTGGTTAAAGCTACGTCATCTGCATACATGTATCTTACTGATCGTTGTGGTTAAAGCTACATGTACGTCATCTGCATACATGTATCTTACTGATCGTTGTGGTTAAAGCTACGTCATCTGCATACATGTATCTTACTGATCGTTGTGGTTAAAGCTACGTCATCTGCATACATGTATCTTACTGATCGTTGTGGTTAAAGCTACGTCATCTGCATACATGTATCTTACTGATCGTTGTGGTTAAAGCTACGTCATCTGCATACATGTATCTTACTGATCGTTGTGGTTAAAGCTACATGTACGTCATTTGCAAACATGTATCTTACTGATCGTTGTTAAAGCTACGTCATCTGCATACATATGTATCTTACTGATCGTTGTTGTTAAAGCTACGTCATCTGCATACATGTATCTTACTGATCGTTGTGGTTAAAGCTACGTCATCTGCATACATGTATCTTACTGATCGTTGTGGTTAAAGTTTCGTCATCTGCATACATATGTATCTTACTGATCGTTGTGGTTAAAGCTACGTCATCTGCATACATGTATCTTACTGATCGTTGTGGTTAAAGCTACGTCATCTGCATAATATCTTACTGATCGTTGTGGTTAAAGCTACGTCATCTGCATACATATGTATCTTACTGATCGTTGTGGTTAAAGCTACGTCATCTGCATACATATGTATCTTACTGATCGTTGTGGTTAAAGCTACGTCATCTGCATACATATGTATCTTACTGATCGTTGTGGTTAAAGCTACGTCATCTGCATACATGTACCTTACTGATCGTTGTGGTTAAAGCTACGTCATCTGCATACATGTATCTTACTGATCGTTGTGGTTAAAGCTACATGTACGTCATCTGCATACATGTATCTTACTGATCGTTGTGGTTAAAGCTACGTCATCTGCATACATGTATCTTACTGATCGTTGTGGTTAAAGCTACGTCATCTGCATACATGTATCTTACTGATCGTTGTGGTTAAAGCTACGTCATCTGCATACATGTATCTTACTGATCGTTGTGGTTAAAGCTACGTCATCTGCATACATGTATCTTACTGATCGTTGTGGTTAAAGCTACATGTACGTCATTTGCAAACATGTATCTTACTGATCGTTGTTAAAGCTACGTCATCTGCATACATATGTATCTTACTGATCGTTGTGGTTAAAGCTACGTCATCTGCATACATGTATCTTACTGATCGTTGTGGTTAAAGCTACGTCATCTGCATACATGTATCTTACTGATCGTTGTGGTTAAAGCTACGTCATCTGCATACATGTATCTTACTGATCGTTGTGGTTAAAGCTACGTCATCTGCATACATATGTATCTTACTGATCGTTGTGGTTAAAGCTACGTCATCTGCATAGTATCTTACTGATCGTTGTGGTTAAAGCTACGTCATCTGCATACATGTATCTTACTGATCGTTGTGGTTAAAGCTACGTCATCTGCATACATATGTATCTTACTGATCGTTGTGGTTAGAGCTACGTCATCTGCATACATATGTATCTTACTGATCGTTGTGGTTAAAGCTACGTCATCTGCATACATGTATCTTACTGATCGTTGTGGTTAAAGCTACGTCATCTGCATACATGTATCTTACTGATCGTTGTGGTTAAAGCTACGTCATCTGCATACATATGTATCTTACTGATCGTTGTGGTTAAAGCTACGTCATCTGCATAGTATCTTACTGATCGTTGTGGTTAAAGCTACGTCATCTGCATACATGTATCTTACTGATCGTTGTGGTTAAAGCTACGTCATCTGCATACATATGTATCTTACTGATCGTTGTGGTTAGAGCTACGTCATCTGCATACATATGTATCTTACTGATCGTTGTGGTTAAAGCTACGTCATCTGCATACATGTATCTTACTGATCGTTGTGGTTAAAGCTACGTCATCTGCATACATGTATCTTAGTGATCGTTGTGGTTAAAGCTACCTTTTCCCCGATGCATTTGTAAGCCAACCAGTTGAATACTTTCAGTGTCGCATGACATGTGTATGCACACATGTGTTTCTAATCTGTGACAACGGCGGATCCAGGGGCTAACGGGGCCATGGCCCCCCAAAACCAAGCTGTACGCCCCAAAAAAAAAAAAAAAAGAAAAGAAAAGAAAAGAAAAGAAGAAAAAAAAGGGGGAAAAGAGAGACAAAACAAAACCCCACAACTTACGCCCCTCCTTGTGCAGCTAAGTCTTGCTTATACGCGCAGCTTTTGTTAAAGTATGCACATTACAACACACTGATTGGCTACATGAATGTGTTCATAATCCTACTCACGATCCAACATTGCCACAAAATTTGCAATGGTAGTTTGTGCAGTTAAGCCAAGCTGCATTAGACGAGGCGTACACGGTGATTGTATGCATGGCTTATGCACACGCCGACTGGTTGTGTGGGGTTTCCTGGATATTAGGTGAGCCATGCAACGTCCGCAATGTAGGCCTACGTTTAGACTTGGCGCGAACATCGCGTGCATAAAACGCATTTTGTTAGCGGTACTCGATATCAAATGCAGAGTCAGAGCGCATTTTCTCCAAGGTGGAGCGTACCTGACTGCTTTATGCTCAACCATGAGAGAGGATCGCCTGGAGTCTCTCATCCTCCTTCAAGCTCATCGTGACCGCCTCCCAACCACCACTCGGGTTATTGAGTACTTCGCCACAAGCGGTGTCCATCGATTGAACTTTAGTTTCTTGCTTTAACTGATTGTTGTTGTTTCCTCCAATCGCCACATTTTGCCATACAGGTATTTCAACGACCATTATAGGGCTCATATACAGTGGAAAAAGCTAATCTATTTATGAATAATATTTGTCCGCTCAGAGCAACCAGAAGCTAAGCATTTCCGGAAACCCTGCATTAGTCAAGTGGTTAGACCGCAGGACCTAGCCTACAATCACAAGGTTGCGGGTTCAAATCCAAAGCTTATCACTGAAATTTCATACTAAATCAAGTATTGTCGTCTAGACCCACAAAACAAACAAACCCCACCAGAAACGTTTTGCGCTCGCAAATACGCCCCTCCACTGAGCATTTGGCCCCCCCTAAACTTTGGGCCTAGATCCGCCGTTGATCTGTGATACATGTACATGGCCAGGGACCCTCTCTGCATGCATGGAACAATAAACAGTGTCCACTGACCAAAGCACTGACCTTGCAATCACTACAACAAACATGGATGTACATGGAAGTCAGGTATGCCTAATAACCCCAATCCTCCAAAATCCTTCACTTTAGCAAAGAGCATGTAACCTCAATCCTTCAAAATCCTTCACTTTAGCAAAGAGGATTTTGGAGGATTTGGGAAGGTTAGGGTTAAGCTGCTTCTCCATATCTTACTGATCGTTGTGGTTAAAGCTACGTCATCTGCATACATGTATCTTACTGATCGTTGTGGTTAAAGCTACGTCATCTGCATACATGTATCTTACTGATCGTTGTGGTTAAAGCTACGTCATCTGCATACATGTACTGATCGTTGTGGTTAAAGCTACGTCATCTGCATACATGTACCTTACTGATCGTTGTGGTTAAAGCTACGTCATCTGCATACATGTACCTTACTGATCGTTGTGGTTAAAGCTACGTCATCTGCATACATGTACCTTACTGATCGTTGTGGTTAAAGCTACGTCATCTGCATACA
This sequence comes from Zoroaster sp. YZ-2022, assembly GCA_029582265.1. Lineage (NCBI taxonomy): Eukaryota > Metazoa > Echinodermata > Asteroidea > Forcipulatida > Zoroasteridae > Zoroaster > Zoroaster sp. YZ-2022. Next base: position 57,289,321 of record CM055816.1, on the reverse strand, counting down.
TGTACCTTACTGATCGTTGTGGTTAAAGCTACGTCATCTGCATACATGTATCTTACTGATCGTTGTGGTTAAAGCTACATGTACGTCATCTGCATACATGTATCTTACTGATCGTTGTGGTTAAAGCTACGTCATCTGCATACATGTATCTTACTGATCGTTGTGGTTAAAGCTACGTCATCTGCATACATGTATCTTACTGATCGTTGTGGTTAAAGCTACGTCATCTGCATACATGTATCTTACTGATCGTTGTGGTTAAAGCTACGTCATCTGCATACATGTATCTTAGTGATCGTTGTGGTTAAAGCTACGTCATTTGCATACATGTATCTTACTGATCGTTGTTAAAGCTACGTCATCTGCATACATATGTATCTTACTGATCGTTGTGGTTAAAGCTACGTCATCTGCATACATGTATCTTAGTGATCGTTGTGGTTAAAGCTCCGTCATCTGCATACATATGTATCTTACTGATCGTTGTGGTTAAAGCTACGTCATCTGCATACATATGTATCTTACTGATCGTTGTGGTTAAAGCTACGTCATCTGCATACATGTATCTTACTGATCGTTGTGGTTAAAGCTACGTCATCTGCATACATGTATCTTAGTGATCGTTGTGGTTAAAGCTCCGTCATCTGCATACATATGTATCTTACTGATCGTTGTGGTTAAAGCTACGTCATCTGCATACATATGTATCTTACTGATCGTTGTGGTTAAAGCTACGTCATCTGCATACATGTATCTTACTGATCGTTGTGGTTAAAGCTACGTCATCTGCATACATGTATCTTACTGATCGTTGTGGTTAAAGCTACGTCATCTGCATACATGTATCTTAGTGATCGTTGTGGTTAAAGCTCCGTCATCTGCATACATATGTATCTTACTGATCGTTGTGGTTAAAGCTACGTCATCTGCATACATATGTATCTTACTGATCGTTGTGGTTAAAGCTACGTCATCTGCATACATGTATCTTACTGATCGTTGTGGTTAAAGCTACGTCATCTGCATACATGTATCTTAGTGATCATTGTGGTTAAAGCTCCGTCATCTGCATACATATGTATCTTACTGATCGTTGTGGTTAAAGCTACGTCATCTGCATACATATGTATCTTACTGATCGTTGTGGTTAAAGCTACGTCATCTGCATACATGTATCTTACTGATCGTTGTGGTTAAAGCTACGTCATCTGCATACATGTATCTTACTGATCGTTGTGGTTAAAGCTACGTCATCTGCATACATGTATCTTAGTGATCGTTGTGGTTAAAGCTCCGTCATCTGCATACATATGTATCTTACTGATCGTTGTGGTTAAAGCTACGTCATCTGCATACATATGTATCTTACTGATCGTTGTGGTTAAAGCTACGTCATCTGCATACATATGTATCTTACTGATCGTTGTGGTTAAAGCTACGTCATCTGCATACATATGTATCTTACTGATCGTTGTGGTTAAAGCTACGTCATCTGCATACACGTATCTTACTGATCGTTGTGGTTAAAGCTACGTCATCTGCATACACGTATCTTACTGATCGTTGTGGTTAAAGCTACGTCATCTGCATACATGTATCTTACTGATCGTTGTGGTTAAAGCTACGTCATCTGCATACATGTATCTTACTGATCGTTGTGGTTAAAGCTACGTCATCTGCATACATATGTATCTTACTGATCGTTGTGGTTAAAGCTACGTCATCTGCATACATGTATCTTACTGATCGTTGTGGTTAAAGCTACGTCATCTGCATACATGTATCTTACTGATCGTTGTGGTTAAAGCTACGTCATCTGCATACATGTATCTTACTGATCGTTGTGGTTAAAGCTACGTCATCTGGATACATGTATCTTACTGATCGTTGTGGTTAAAGCTACGTCATCTGCATACATGTATCTTACTGATCGTTGTGGTTAAAGCTACGTCATCTGCATACATGTATCTTACTGATCGTTGTGGTTAAAGCTACGTCTTCTGCATACATGTATCTTACTGATCGTTGTGGTTAAAGCTACGTCATCTGGATACATGTATCTTACTGATCGTTGTGGTTAAAGCTACGTCATCTGGATACATGTATCTTACTGATCGTTGTGGTTAAAGCTACGTCATCTGCATACATGTATCTTACTGATCGTTGTGGTTAAAGCTACGTCATCTGGATACATGTATCTTACTGATCGTTGTGGTTAAAGCTACGTCATCTGCATACATATGTATCTTACTGATCGTTGTGGTTAAAGCTACGTCATCTGCATACATGTATCTTACTGATCGTTGTGGTTAAAGCTACGTCATCTGCATACATATGTATCTTACTGATCGTTGTGGTTAAAGCTACGTCATCTGCATACATGTATCTTACTGATCGTTGTGGTTAAAGCTACGTCATCTGCATACATGTATCTTACTGATCGTTGTGGTTAAAGCTACGTCATCTGAATACATGTACCTTACTGATCGTTGTGGTTAAAGCTACGTCATCTGCATACATGTATCTTACTGATCGTTGTGGTTAAAGCTACGTCATCTGGATACATGTATCTTACTGATCGTTGTGGTTAAAGCTACGTCATCTGCATACATGTATCTTACTGATCGTTGTGGTTAAAGCTACGTCATCTGCATACATATGTATCTTACTGATCGTTGTGGTTAAAGCTACGTCATCTGCATACATGTATCTTACTGATCGTTGTTGTTAAAGCTACGTCATCTGCATACATATGTATCTTACTGATCGTTGTGGTTAAAGCTACGTCATCTGCATACATGTATCTTAGTGATCGTTGTGGTTAAAGCTCCGTCATCTGCATACATATGTATCTTACTGATCGTTGTGGTTAAAGCTACGTCATCTGCATACATATGTATCTTACTGATCGTTGTGGTTAAAGCTACGTCATCTGCATACATGTATCTTAGTAATCGTTGTGGTTAAAGCTACGTCATCTGCATACATATGTATCTTACTGATCGTTGTGGTTAAAGCTACGTCATCTGCATACATGTATCTTACTGATCGTTGTGGTTAAAGCTACGTCATCTGCATACATATGTATCTTACTGATCGTTGTGGTTAAAGCTACGTCATCTGCATACATATGTATCCTACTGATCGTTGTGGTTAAAGCTACGTCATCTGCATACATATGTATCTTACTGATCGTTGTGGTTAAAGCTACGTCGTCTGCATACATGTATATCTAATGTTTGTCAGATTTTCACCGTCTATGTGGATTCCTCTTTCTTCTAAGTTGGACTTTTTAAACCATCTCACCTATTGATGCTGTGGAGATCTTTGGTGATAACTTATCCCCCTGTCGAACTCCCCTGCCTATCCTCACCTCTTTTAAGACAGATATGTCATTGTGTGCCCGGAAGAAGGACGTAACGAAAGTGTGACCGGCAAAAGGGCGTAAGCAATTAATGTGCAAAATTGTGTTTCAAGAAAACTGAGTGTCAAAGTTTGGTCGTTTTTCTGCCATTCATAAGTCATTGTAAGTTAAATTCCGTATGGGAATGGAAAAACATGTCTTGGGAGTAATTCTAGCAACAAATATATAACAGTTATGCCCTACTTTTTTGTTCAAAGAAGCCATTTTATTGCTTACGATCTTCTGCTGGGACGAAGAGTTGTACTTTGTGTGCCCGGAAGAAGGTCGTAGCTTGCTTTACGACCTTCTTCGATGATGTACTTCTGTCAAAAATTAATTGTGTACCTCTGGGCAATTCCATGCTGACTCAAGTTACGTTTTTGAGGTTTTGGGACCACTCTTAATATCATAATATATAATTCACTCATTCGTATTTTTCACAGTTACGTAGTTTTCACAGTTACGTAGTTGTGTGATACCCAGACCTTACTCGGCACAAAATAAGAATTTCAGAAATTTGTTATATTCATGTATATGTACATGAGTAACCAGCATTTTTTTCTTATAATGTACGTACTGTATAACAAATTTCTGAAATATTTTTTTTTTTATGCCGAGTAATGTCTAGGCATAACTGTGAAAAATCTGATGAGTGAAATATAAATTAAGGAAATTATGGCATTAAGAGTGGGCCCGACACCTGAAAAATGTAACGTGAGTAACCACGGAATTGCCCCTCTATTGACAAAGGAAGATTGCCTCCACAACTTGTACCCTAGTCAATATCGCAGATGTACATGTAGAACAGTAGTCTTGGTTCAAGACTGTATGTTTTTGATACACGATCCGACGGCGCTACACGAACACTACAATCACGAACCGCTACAATCACGAACTGCTATCAAACACAGTCTTGGGAATTTCGTAGAATCTCCCTCCCGAAAACGGGGGGAAACCACAACGCATGCGTCAATTTGAAATGCTACATGTAGCGCGGCCCACCATTTTTGGTGCGCATGCACATAAACAATAACGGACTGCCGAGTTGTCGATCAGTGAACACGGCAGTCCGTTGTTGTGTATGCCCGTGTGCACCAAAAATGTGGGCCACGCTAGCATTTCAAATTGACGCATGTGTAGTGGTTTCCCCCCCGTTTTCGGGAGGGAGATTCTACGAAATTCCTAAGACTGTGTTTGATAGCGGTTCGTGGGTGGCAGCGGTTCGTGATTGTAGTGGTTTGAGTAGCACCATCATGTGGCGTGCGGCGACGGATCGTGTATCAAAAACGTACAAACACTGTCTTGTGTGCAGGGCAAAATTAAATCAATTATTTATCACCCGATGCAAGAATTTCATCAAACTATAAACACTGTCTTGAACCAAGACCAGTAGAACAGTTGTACATTATACCAGAGTAACAAGCAATCGTGTTGCACATACTATTTCAATAATTTAATCCCATTTGTTGTCGTCGCCAAATTGTTGTATATAATCCCAAAATGAACAAGGGACACAAAAGTGCGTTTCTACATATTTATTGTCCCAACTCTGATCCACCAATGTGGAACTAACTCCATTGTGACAATATCTCATCTGAACAAACGATACGTCATAACATGTTGAATGCGCGTGCTCAAAGTCTTAAAGGGGCCGACGCAACTTAAAGTGACTACACTACACCATTAAAGGGACAGTACCGTCACAATCAGAGCAGACTACTTACAACTGGGCATGGAATCGGTGTCCCAGTTGAAGATGAACACAGTGACTGAAAATTATTGGCTCACTTGTATGCAGCAGCAACGGTAACGGGACATTATCATGTGGGGTATTATTTTCAGTCACTGTGTTAATCTAAAACTAGCACTCCGATTCCATGTGCCCAGTTGATTGTGATGATATTGTCCTTTGAGATACAAATATGTAGGTTGGGTACAAGAGTCCATGGTCAAGGACACGCATGAATTCACTTACAATGAAGTTGGCATCTAGGAAGTTCCTGCTCTACAGAATAAATACATACACATATGTACATGTACATGTAGTAAGGGCTTTACCATGAGTTGCTCACAATGTACATGTGTAGACAGGAATATATATCAGCAGTCATCATGACCTGGAAATGAATAGAAATATGATTAATGTTGATTTTTTGGAGACTTATTGGTGTGTACACGTAAGTAAAATTTACATAGCAGTGTGTGTGTGTGTGTGTGTGTGTGTGGGGCCTTGCTTTGTGTTTGTTTAGAAATACAATGTACCATGTTCTAGATTGTACATGTATAGATTGCATGAACTTGTGAACTTATGTTGTTGGCTTGGTGGAATTGCAAAATTTGGTAAGGGCCATGGCAGGTGTGGTACAGTGTGTATTCACTCAATTGGAATCTTTCCAGTCATTGAACATGTGGGAACGAATGTATGTATTGTAACTTGTACTGTATACATAACAGCAAAAGAAACGTCACCCCCTAAATTTTGATAAGTCTGAGAACATGTTTAGCTTATGTGTCCTCAGATGTCATGCATGACGAATTTTGAGGTCAACCAAATTTGCCACATTGTGTTCGTGTTACACTCCATACTCATAATATTCTTCATGAAACAAATTATATTAATTATAAAATGAAAATAATAAATATTTTTAGGGGTGACGTTTCTTTTGCTGTTATGTATCAAACATATGCAGAAACTGCACATCATATAGAAAATATTGTATTATAGACCAATCCGGCAACCACTGTTTTTCCCGCCATTACTGCGTTGGTGCCACACTGCACGCGTGTGTCACTACGCATTCTTCAGTATGCGGTAATGCTAGCGTTTCTTCAAATATAGTGCACAGATTGGTTGAAGAAGCACTGTACTGCGTAGAAAAAAAGAACGCCTGATGCAGAATGTACATGTAGGTACCACCGCAGTTACGGATTAGTCTATAGTCAACCATTTTTGCAGATTTTGGCACTTTGTAAAATGTCTGTATAAAATATATTAACATACACACACACATGACCAGGTTAACAAATGAACAAATTATTCCATGTGTGTATACCATTACCAAGTACACATACATGTACATGTACATACATTTGTGTACTCTGTGTAGAGTTGGTACAGTAAACTTGTATCAGTCATTCCGTCTGAAATTATTCCATGTGAAGTACACGTACATATATGTACTTTCAATTCATCTTAGAATATTTAGAAGTTGCCAGACAGCAGTGTTATTTTTAAGGAACACGTGTATTCTATACTATCTGTTATTAAGGAACACGTGTATTCTATAATCTGTTATTAAGGAACACATGTATTCTATACTGTTATTAAGGAACACGTGTATTCTATACTATCTGTTATTAAGGAACACGTGTATTCTATACTATCTGTTATTAAGGAACACGTGTATTCTATAATCTGTTATTAAGGAACACATGTATTCTATACTGTTATTAAGGAACACGTGTATTCTATACTATCTGTTATTAAGGAACACGTGTATTCTATACTATTTGTTATTAAGGAACATGTGTACTATCTGTTAAAGGAACACTGTAGTCACGATCAACAGGTCATGGAGTGTTTTTTTTTGTCACTGTGTTCATCTTTAGATACTGTTACATACACACACAAACCGCAAGTGTTAGATAATCCGTGCGTGACCGCGTGTTGACCCCAAAGGGGGCGGGATTATGTTTACAGGTTATGACCAGAACGTTCTGGAAGTTTCTTTTGGAAATGATGTAATTTTCAGAAATTTCTAGAAGTGAAGAAGAAATCTCTAGTATTTTCTAGAAGGGATTAAAAACTATAAATACGGGCTGGTAGAGGATTTTAAGCAGGACTTGAGCAAACCAAGACTTCGGTAAACAAGACTTCGGTAAACAAGACTTGAAAACCAGACTTCAGTGTACACCAGCTAGGACCTGTGATGTCGCTTACGACTCGTCTGTGGAGTGTTTTGAGAAAGTTCGTCTTGACTGAGTGAAGTGTCTGAGAGCTGAATTTAATTCCGGAAGAGACATTTTGTGAACTAAATCTACAGTTCAGTATTTTTGGGATTTCTTCTTTCCCATATTTTTGTCACGGTAGTCGACTTGAGTCCCCGTGGTTTCGTCTATTTCCGGCCGTTTGTTGGAGGTGAATTCGCCCCACGTCCAGCTCTGTTTACACGGTGTCAAAGAACTGTTTTTTGTGTCGTTTTCGCTGGAGCCTGCTCAGTCCTCGCCCGTAAGATCTTCTTATTTAGTATAAGATCTTTTCTTTACCCTAACTCCCTAAGAATTGTTACTGAACAATAAAAATCCTTCAAAATCCTCCAACTGCCTTTGTTGTCTAGGGAGTTGGGGTTAATGTACAATTGTTTACCCTAATCATTGTACGCTTGTTAAACCCATCGATATTTGAAGCAGTTGGTAGATATTTTTATTATTAAATCACTTTGTTTCTTTGTTCTTTATATGAGTTTGACCTTGCTTGATTTCTTTGTTGCATCTGAGAAAATTCAGGCGTTTTGAGTAATTTGCATTCACGGATAGTTTGAAGATTTTCGGATCGTAACAATACCGATTTCATGCCCTATTGAAAGTCTGCTCTAATCGAGGCGTTACTGTCCCTTTAAAAAATAGGCTCTGGTCGCTCTTTTCACAGGCGTTTTGCACATTGAATGTACATGATATGACCCCCAAAGTGAACCACTGCTGGCACTAGCATACAGTCATTATGAACCACACGTACATGTAGGCATGCAGGAATGCCAGACCCAACTGTAAAATTCTCTGGCTGTCGGAGTACATTGTAACGTGTGGTCAGGCGGGGCATGCTAATGATGATTGCCAGTGCAGTGTTTCATCATCATATCGGTATTTGTAATGGCACCCCTTACTCTGAATAACAATGGAACCGATTCACTGTGGGCCCTACACAGCATGTATGAAGAAAACCAAGTCGACTTGACTAGGGGTGACCAACAGAGGGCTGTACTAATAATTTGAAATCTTTAAAAGGAACAAACTAACATAAAAAAAGATGGGCTAAAAGTTGGTTTGTTACAGTATCAAATATCAGTTAAAAAGGAATATTATCCTTTATACATTTAAGGGAAAGGAACATTTGTCATTTATACCCAATTACAAAATTACTGAATTACTCTAACTTCATGTGAAGTTGGTAATGGTACCAATCGCAGGCCTCCCGGCGAAACCTATAAAACCTGTATCTCAAAATGGGAACCTTTATTCTCCCCCACCCCCCCCCCTCCAAAAAACCCCACCTATATTAACCTATAAAAACCTAGATATTTTTAAGTAAGACTAATTGCGGTGACACCATGTGGAATCTCAATTGAGTAGTAATTAGTTCTGAAAAGAACTGGGGGTACTAGAAAAGAACTAGATATTTTTAATCTCCTGCAACACATTTTCAACATCCTCATGGCTTTGAAGAAAACTTACTTCCCAAGTATAAAGAGATGAAGCCAAAACAGTAGCCAAACTAACATTTACCGCTCTAATACACTCACTGGCCGTAAGTATTGCAACACACACCAAAGTTCAGTTTGGAGAACTGTGTTACAATAATTTATTTTATTTTATTTACACTACTTAAGACTTCTTGAAAGTGCCTGTGTTTTGAAGTCAATGTTCTTTTTTACTGTTCTTGCTCGGAAATTATGTAATACACGATCGATGAAATCGGATAAATGATCATCTCACCTGTAGTGTTAGTGTAAAGTGCTATTTTGAGCATGTTGCAGTACTTTTGGCCAGTGAGTGTAGATTTTCTGCTGTTAGAAAAAATACCCAGAAGGTAGGCAATTTAAATAAAACTTAACCCTAACCCCTTGGGTATTTTTACTAGAAAGTATCCTGAATCCACCAAAATCCACCAATTTTGTCACACACAAAATGCTGGTGTCCTGAATCCATCAGAATCCGCCAGTGTAGATATTGGACATATCCTGAATCCGCCAAAATCCACCACTAAATTTTTGGTGGATTTTGGCGGATTCAGGATACCATGCTCACATGAAAATTTGTATAGTATGTTGCTGCATAGAATCCATCAAAATCTAACATATACAGTACATGTAACTATAATCCATCAACCAACATGACCAAGCAGTTAAAAACTATTGAAATCCTGAATCCATCAAAATCCGCCACATGCTCAATGTGGAGGTATCCTGAATCCACCAAAATCTTCCAATAGAGGGGGATGGATTTTGATGGATTCAGGGTGGTTAGGGTTAATAGAAACAAGTTAATAGAAACAGTTAAGTTATATATAGCCTACGGTGTCTGTGCCTACCAGTTAAATGTCTTGTTGCAACAGTGCTCTGTGTTGTTGATCGCTTTCATGATGTTCACACAGTGTCGAACAGTGTCCGTCCGATGTGTGTTGTTGTGATACTGCACATATCAATGCACTCTGGAACCACATTGTTGCTGTGAAGAGTTTCAAACACAGGGAGGGCTTTCCCCTGCAAATGAAATATTGTCGCTTAATAAACTGTTGACCCCATGTTGCTCGAAGGTCAAAAAAAAAAAAAATGTTTGTTTCTGGTCTCCTCAGACCTGCTTGTCAGCATTTTTAGTTAACTTTTTGTTTGCTATTGGAATTCTGCCGTGCTGTGTTTTAAACGACCTTTTCGCATATATGTAGGGTATGGAACATTTGCCCGATTTGCGAGGCCTCTCTTAGCCACCGGCATATGTCCATATTAGGGCTGTGTGTTTTCGGATATTTTTGGATCCGGATACCCGAAATCAGGAAACTTCGGATACCCGGATACCCATTTTCATTTTTGTTAAAAACATGCCTTCGGTGGTGTACAAATACATGTACTGTAAATGGTAACAAATTGACTTTTATAATACAGAGGATACCATACTATCGATCCTTTCTTTATTGGAGTGTAATCTCTTGAATTTAAAGATAATTGTCTGTACAGGTGCATTGTTCAAGAGTCACAGATTTCTGTTTGCACCGCTCAAATGTTAAGTCCGAATTTTAAAAAGTCGTTTACGGGTAATTGGAACCGAAAAATGGAACCGGGTAATGACCGTTTCGGTCGGGTACCCGGATACCTGGATACCCGGCACAGCCCTAGTCCATATCCCAAAACATGGATTTGCCCATTTCTATTTTTTTTTTCCAACAAAAATTACATTTTTACCCAAATAAATTTGATAACCGTACGGTAATTTGGGTATGGGAAATTTGGTCTGGTTCCAAACTGTGTATGACATAAAACACAATAAAGGGGTCCACTTTGCATCCGTCACGTTAGCAGTTTTTCCAATGGTTATTTATTTTTAAGTACCTGAAACCGACCAAAAAGTGTTTCAACATGTGAATGGACATGCAGGCATACTAGAACTACATGTAATTTGAGTTGATTTATTTTATTTTTAAATTTTTAAATTAATTTTTTCACCCTCAAATTTCCATAAAAATTGGACGGAAAAAGTTACCTCACTTTTCCGTCCATTTGTTGATGGAAATTTTAGGGTAATTAAAAAAATAATAGTAATAATCAACTCAAATTATCTTTAGGATAAGCATGCATGTCTATTCAAATGTTGAAATTCTTTTTGGGTGGTTTCAGATATTAAAAAAAAAAATTACAACCATTAGAAAAACTGCTAACGTGACGGTAGGAAAGTGGCCCCCTTTATTATGTTTTATGTCGTATACTGGTTGGCAAAAAACAAGATTACCAAAAAAAAATAAATAAATAAATTTTGGTCTAAGTATGTGTCAAGTTTGAAGGCTCTGTGAACTGTGGAACTATGGTTTTTTTTTTGTTCGATAAGTCTCATCGAGAAGAAGGAGAAGGAAAAAAAGAAAGAAAAAAACCGAACAATTTCAAAGAGGTGTTTGCGCTGTCGCACGAACACCTAAAAAGCGTGTCACCACACCGATTTTGAAGTCGGATCTTTGACCAGAAACTAGAGACTTTTTTTTCCTAATAACAATTACGTATTACCTCTCTTCCTGGTGAAAGCAGTTGACGTGTCACTGTGTAGTTACTCCTTGCATGGGCAGATCCAGAGTGGATGGAAAGTGGGTTGGAGGGGCTGCCACAGTGCTCTCCTGGCTTTGGCTGCTGCTACGCTACAGTTAAAATCACGGCTTCTGTCTAGCTGTAGCCAAAAATGCACGAGGCCATAATCACAGGATGTACACATGTACCGGTATACATGTACACCTGACCAGGGCACACCTGACCAGGGCACACCTGACCAGGGCACACCTGACCAGGGCACACCTGACCAGGGCACACATGACCAGGGCACCTACCCAGAGAGTATGTGGCACTTCGTTCACCACTGTATACATTTATATACTGAATGAATTGCATGCTATAGGGTTTTCCCCTTGTATACCACACTACATCCGGGAAAACCCTGACAGTGCAATAGTACAAGCGTAGTTCGCATAATGATATTCACTATCTGTGCAAAAAAACAAAAACAAAAACATAAATAAACGGAGGGAGAGAGAGAAAGAGAGAGAACTTGCTTTTCGTATAACATTGAAAAAGTTGGTTACATGTTATGTACAGGTAGGTTGGAACGTGTTAATTTTTTTAATTTTACAATAATTGTTTTGTTTTATCATTTTAAAATTACATGAAGGACAAAATTGGGGTGTCAAAAGATTTTCTTGCCTTGAAAATCAAGACCATGGGAAAAAAGTTTGTTGTAAAAAGTTATCTTTTGCATTGCGATCAGTTGTGCATTATAAATTACTCTTCATCCAAATCTTTACAGCTACATGTACGTGTGGAATGAGTACATGTAGTTCGTGACTGAAAATGTTCCCCCGGTTACTTTCTTTGCCCCCCCCCCCCAATTTCCCCCCCTAATTTTTTCCCCGATGGTAAGTTAATGCTTTTTCAGCAGTACAAAATTACATTAAAAATTAATGTTTGCCCCCTCCCCTTAAATTTAAAATGGGAAAAAAGTTTGTTGTAAAAAGTTATCTTTTGCATTGCGATCAGTTGTGCATTATAAATTACTCTTCATCCAAATCTTTACAGCTACATGTACGTGTGGAATGAGTACATGTAGTTCGTGACTGAAAATGTTCCCCCGGTTACTTTCTTTGCCCCCTAATTTTTTCCCCGATGGTAAGTTAATGCTTTTTCAGCAGTACAAAATTACATTAAAAATTAATGGTTGCCCCCTCCCCCTTAAATTTAAGCTTGCCCCCAGTTTAACAGGTCTGGTGCCGCCGCTGTGTACATGTATAGCCCAGACAGGGATACTTTGCATGGGGCCGGGTGTCCCAATTCCAGCTAAGTCCAACAGTTGGGTGGTAGTGTTTACTGCATGGTGTTGGATTTTGGCGGATTCAGGAAGGTTCTTCGGCCAAAATAGCTAAGGGGTTAGGGTTAAATCAAATTCTGTTTCCTTAAAACATGTAACATAAGGTTTATTAGAGGTCTCTTGTTTTGGGTCTCGGACACAAAAGTCTTGGTCTTGGACCTCCAGGTCTCGGTCTTGGTCTCGGCCATTGTGGTCTTGACCACAAAACTGTATTGTAACACGGATACCTTTTTTTGAATGTGTCCCAGTCACAATGGTGGAAATGTTCAATGTGTCGGTTGTAAATGTTTCCCTTAAAAATGAAATTCTCAACAAATCCAGCTATAAAGAGCTCTTGCCATTTGCCCATCTCATTCAGAGAATGTCATTCAGATTCTGCCGGAGACAAAGCAAAGAGAAAATGAAAAGAACATGACCAGCCAATAAATGAGCCAAAATATCAGCCAAAATATCATTGTTAATGCACAGGCCTGGAATTTCAATGTTTTTACTCGTAAATATTTGAAAATGAAATCGAGAAAATTTGAAATTGAAATCAAGATGGGCATTTATTAATGGGAATAAAAGTTTGACGTTAGGTCTTTAGGCCCCCCCCCCCCCCAAAAGTCTCCGGTTTCTGGTCTCCGCGCGTGCCGCCTCAGACCTGCGCGTCAGCATTTAAAAAAAAAAATTATTTGCTATGAAACGATGCCCAATTGCAGCCAATATTACTGGATCGATTGGAATTCTGTGTGCTGTGCTTTAAACTACTAACATTTGCGTGATTTGTGAGGCCTCTCTTTGCCACCATACTTTGTGTTTAGGAATTTTGGTCCCCACGTATACAATGTATCATGTATTTCCCTGTTGGCAAAAAAAAACCCCCAAAAAAACACGTCACCGCACCGATTTTGAAGCCGACCAGAAACCGGAGAGGTTTTTTTTTGGCCATACTAGCTTTATCACCTGTGGCCACGCCCCCATCCATCTTGTTCCTGTGGTAAGGACTGTGGTACAAACTTAATTCCCTTAACCCTCGTAAATCCTTCAAAATCAACTGGAAGATTTCAATGATGTTGTAGGATTGAGGTAGGATTTGAAAATTCCATTGACTTACCCTACCAAAAATCAATGATGTATATAATCAGTTGATTTTAAAGGATTGGAAATAGTACAGATCCTGCATAAAATCATATGGGCTGATTTTGAAGGATTGAGGTAGCAGGGATCCTCCATAAACTCATATGGGTTGATTTTGAAGGATTCAGGCCGTTACAAGCGATGAGTATCAAGGGGGTTAGGGTTAATTCAAACCTATGATGTACACACATTGCATACATGTACACTGAACAAATATCTGCTGCGCGCACATTGTACCCCGATAGTGGTGATAATTAACCCCAGTCTTTGGTCACTTCACAGTGCCACTTTATGAAATACGTAAAACAGGCCTGTGATTTCTCGGATTTTTCCTGATTTCAGGATTTTTTATTTTATTTTTGCAAATCTCCCTTTGCCTCAAAATTTTCTTGAAAGAAGAGAAGCAGCCACCAAGGAAATAAAGAAGTAGCCTGTATTGTGTCTTGTGTCCGTACCTCGAGTTTCTTATTTGTGGGGATGTCTGCAAAATTAAACATCCAGGAGTTTCTGGGGGCTTTGTCCTCTAGACCAAAAGGAGACCAGGCCCGCTACCCATTTTTCAGGATTTTTTTACTTTTGTCAAATCCACAGCTGATAAAAAAACCCCATACATACATATATAGTCCATGTACATGTAATTGATTTTAATTTTGCCCTACCCCGACGTGTGTATAGCACTGTATGCTCAGTGCTTTCCGAGTGTCTGTGAAAAAACTACACAGGCGACTCGGGCGGGATTCGAACCCACGACCTCCTGCTTACTAGTGCAGACGTCTTAACCTCTTGACCACCGAGCTTGCCCGATGACGATTGGCCGGCTAGAATCCCATATAGCAGCGGGTTTCGCGATATATATAGGTTGGTGAAATTCTTGCGTCGGGAGATAAACAATTGATTTAATTTTGCCCTACACTGACGTGTGTATAGCACTGTACACAGTGCTATACACATGCCGGTGTAGGGCAAAATTAAATCAATTGTTTATCTCCCAACGCAAGAATTTCACCAACCCATGTACATGTATTTGTACACTAGAAGTACATTACATCCAGCGAAACTCATTCTCTGGTTACTTTAATAATGGGACAATATCGTCATGATCACAGCAGACTTTCAACAGGGCATGGAATTGGTGTCTCCTGGTTTAAGACAAGTGCAGTGACTGAGAAATTACTTGCTCATGTAGACTTTATCTAAAGGCTACACAATACATTATTTTCAGTCACCGTAGTTAATCTAAAACTAGCACTCCGATTCCATGCCCTGTTGATCGTGACGATATCGTCCCTTTGGACACATTTGAATATGTACAAGTCAATAATTATGCACACTTACCTAGTACCAATGATGTCATCAGGATGTCCTGGGAGTTTCTCTTTGAACCTTGTATCTTCCGTCGCTGCTGACAACGACCGACATTACTGCCGTCATTTCTGTTGTTTTTACTTCTCATACTTTTCAAACACCCCAAAACCCCCTAATAATATTAGAAATGAGGTCCCAAACGTCTGTGCCCTTGCGTGGCTTTCTAAAAATAGACGGGGAATTTTTTTGAGAACTCATTCGAACCAGTGCCTTGTTAGTTCGTTGTCCATGAACATGGATGACAGACTTAACAGCTACATGCTTTTTTTTTGGAAATGGAAATATGACCATGCCATTACATGTAGTTCATAGTTAATCCAATCAAATCATTTGATTATGAGGAGATTGAGCATAATTGTATTTAAGGTTTCCGATTGGATCTCACTACATATTTGCATTTCAGTAAACATACATGTATGTACTTTGCATTGTTTTGGAAATAGGAAATGTTGGAATTCCCCAGTCATAATGGATTTTACATGTGCCGTTTCCAAGAATATTAAAATGATAGTGGTCACATCATCCAATGAAATTAATGGATTTTTAAGGGGTGGAGCTATACAGAAAAGCAACCCGATTCTGATTGGATCACATTACAGGTACATAAGCATACATGTATAATGAATGGGGAATAATGGAATTACCCAGTTGCAATGGATTTTCCCAAGTACGGCAGTTCATTTCCATGAACAGTTCTTATAGGGCATATCACTGTGTGTTACAGAAAAAAGTAGTAAAATAATGTGGACAAGTAGGAAAAATATTTGATTGTCGGTTTCTGTTGTGTTTTTTAGCCAGTTTTAATTAAAAAAAAAAAAATTAATTTAATTTTTTTTTTACAAATATCACTTTGCCACAAAATTTTCTTGAAAAGAAGAGAAGTAGCCACCAAGGAAAGAAAGAAGTACAGGTACATGTAGCCTGTATTGTGGCCAAACCCTCAAGTTTCTTGTTTGTGGGGATGTGGAGAGTCTGTGAATCCCCCAGAATTAAACATCCAGGAGGTTCAGGGGGGCTTTGTCCTCTAGACCAAAGGGAGACCCATGCAGGCCCGCTACCCATTCTTCAGAAATGTTTACTTTTGTCAAATCACACACCTAGCTGCATGTATAGTGCAGTTGGCATATTTTTTATGCTACTGTGTGTACACATACATTTTAACCAGTTCGCGACGGAGGCCGTGTATACACGCAATTTTCTTTTGCACCACGTTTCGGAGAGCGTCTAAACACGCCACAGGAAACTCCGGAATATTTGTATGTATGCTCGGTTCAGCCATGCGTGCATGGTGACATGCTCGGAAGTGCCGGCCACCCGCTGTGGAAGCTTCCATTAACGTGTGTGTGGGAAAAAGAAACCCCGCCACAGGGGCCCAGAAAAACCTTTTTAATCCGGACGCGAACTGGTTAAACTTAGTTTTGTACTGACCTTGTAATTTGACCTTCAGGTCATGATATTGTGTCATTTGTAATAAAATTCAAGTTCAAAATTCAATTCCATAGAAAACAAAATACATTGTAAAACATAAAAATCTATTTTTTCAAGTCTTCTTCAATGTAATTTTTTACAAATTATCAGATTTATTGAAACAAAAGTGTGGCAGAGAACTGACTAAATGTGAACCGTGACTTCGGCAACTAAACCAATGTGTTTTAACCCCAGATTTTGAACGGTTCACAGGTTTCAGCCTGTTTAACCCTCCTAGATATACATGTACTATTGCTGCGCTTTAGTGGGAAGTTGCTATATAGAGGTCAAAACCAGTCAACTGCCTGTTTTTGACTGTTGACCCAAATGTGCACACAGGGGCATTTTGACTGGTTTTGACTCATTTTGACCACCCTGAACAATACCAGACAATGCTTTTACCAGTCATAAACGGTCGACTTAGTTTGACCTTTATGTACTTACATGTACTACACTTAAGGTTTGACAGTGTTTGACTTTTTAAGTGCACTAGATATATCTTGGCAAGTATATCAACATTTTGACTGATTTTTACTGTCATTTTGAGCACCTTCAACAATTTGATACAAGACATTGCTTTTACATACATGTATCAGTCAACTCATTTTGACCTGTAAATGTACTTACTACACGTACATGTACATTGTACATGTAAGGTTTGACAGTGTTCGACTTAAGTGCACTTGATATACCTTGGCAAGTATATCAACATTTTGACTGATTTTGACCCTGGTAGTATAGTAGGACGGTTAAAGGGACAATATCATCATGATCAACAGGGCATGGAATCGGAGTGCTAGTTTTAGATGAACTCGGTGACTGAAAATAATACCCACATGATGAGGTCATATTACGGTTGCTGCTGCATGAACGAATCAGTTAAGTTTCAGTCACTGATCTTCTTCAACTACCGTAGGACACTGATTCCATGCCCTGTTGAAAGTCTGCATTATATAAGCCTTGTACAGTAAGGGTGCATAATTTATATTGGTACGGTGACAACCACAGTGTGAACATCGAGTGTTTTATTCTGGAATTTGCAAATGATATACAATGTACTGGACACATCATCCATTCAAATTGCCTGAATTGTAAAGGGTAGAGCTGTACAGCACAGTTAATTGTTTCTGATTGGTTCATCACATAAATTAATTTGCATACATGTACTATCTATATGGACATTTAAGTGATTACCCAATCACTGATCACTATGGGTTTATTTCACTGTTCACTATGGGTTTATTTCACTGTTCACTATGGGTTTATTTCACTGTTCACTATGGGTTTATTTCACTGTTCACTATGGGTTTATTTCACTGATCACTATGGGTGTATTTCACTGTTCACTATGGGTTTATTTCACTGTTCACTATGGGTGTATTTCACTGTTCACTATGGGTTTATTTCACTGTTCACTATGGGTTTATTTCACTGTTCACTATGGGTTTATTTCACTGTTCACTATGGGTTTATTTCACTGATCACTATGGGTGTATTTCACTGTTCACTATGGGTTTATTTCACTGTTCACTATGGGTTTATTTCACTGATCACTATGGGTGTATTTCACTGTTCACTATGGGTTTATTTCACTGTTCACTATGGGTTTATTTCACTGTTCACTATGGGTGTATTTCACTGTTCACTATGGGTTTATTTCACTGTTCACTATGGGTGTATTTCACTGTTCACTATGGGTTTATTTCACTGTTCACTATGGGTTTATTTCACTGTTCACTATGGGTTTATTTCACTGTTCACTATGGGTTTATTTCACTGTTCACTATGGGTTTATTTCACTGTTCACTATGGGTTTATTTCACTGTTCACTATGGGTTTATTTCACTGATCACTATGGGTTTATTTCACTGTTCACTATGGGTTTATTTCACTGTTCACTATGGGTTTATTTCACTGATCACTATGGGTTTATTTCACTGTTCACTATGGGTTTATTTCACTGTTCACTATGGGTTTATTTCACTGTTCACTATGGGTTTATTTCACTGTTCACTATGGGTGTATTTCACTGTTCACTATGGGTGTATTTCACTGTTCACTATGGGTGTATTTCACTGTTCACTATGGGTTTATTTCACTGTTCACTATGGGTTTATTTCACTGTTCACTATGGGTTTATTTCACTGTTCACTATGGGTTTATTTCACTGTTCACTATGGGTTTATTTCACTGTTCACTATGGGTTTATTTCACTGTTCACTATGGGTTTATTTCACTGTTCACTATGGGTTTATTTCACTGATCACTATGGGTTTATTTCACTGTTCACTATGGGATTATTTCACTGTTCACTATGGGTTTATTTCACTGATCACTATGGGTTTATTTCACTGTTCACTATGGGTTTATTTCACTGATCACTATGGGTTTATTTCACTGTTCACTATGGGTTTATTTCACTGTTCACTATGGGTTTATTTCACTGATCACTATGGGTGTATTTCACTGTTCACTATGGGTTTATTTCACTGTTCACTATGGGTGTATTTCACTGTTCACTATGGGTTTATTTCACTGTTCACTATGGGTTTATTTCACTGTTCACTATGGGTTTATTTCACTGTTCACTATGGGTTTATTTCACTGATCACTATGGGTGTATTTCACTGTTCACTATGGGTTTATTTCACTGTTCACTATGGGTTTATTTCACTGTTCACTATGGGTTTATTTCACTGATCACTATGGGTGTATTTCACTGTTCACTATGGGTTTATTTCACTGTTCACTATGGGTTTATTTCACTGTTCACTATGGGTGTATTTCACTGTTCACTATGGGTTTATTTCACTGTTCACTATGGGTGTATTTCACTGTTCACTATGGGTTTATTTCACTGTTCACTATGGGTTTATTTCACTGTTCACTATGGGTTTATTTCACTGTTCACTATGGGTTTATTTCACTGTTCACTATGGGTTTATTTCACTGTTCACTATGGGTTTATTTCACTGTTCACTATGGGTTTATTTCACTGATCACTATGGGTTTATTTCACTGTTCACTATGGGTTTATTTCACTGTTCACTATGGGTTTATTTCACTGTTCACTATGGGTTTATTTCACTGTTCACTATGGGTTTATTTCACTGTTCACTATGGGTGTATTTCACTGTTCACTATGGGTGTATTTCACTGTTCACTATGGGTGTATTTCACTGTTCACTATGGGTTTATTTCACTGTTCACTATGGGTTTATTTCACTGTTCACTATGGGTTTATTTCACTGTTCACTATGGGTTTATTTCACTGTTCACTATGGGTTTATTTCACTGTTCACTATGGGTTTATTTCACTGTTCACTATGGGTTTATTTCACTGTTCACTATGGGTTTATTTCACTGTTCACTATGGGTTTATTTCACTGATCACTATGGGTTTATTTCACTGTTCACTATGGGTTTATTTCACTGTTCACTATGGGTTTATTTCACTGATCACTATGGGTTTATTTCACTGTTCACTATGGGTTTATTTCACTGTTCACTATGGGTTTATTTCACTGTTCACTATGGGTTTATTTCACTGTCTAGTATAAACGAAGGAAATAACAGTTTTAAATTGCAGTTGCATTTGGGATCAGTGACCGAGTTGATTTTTATATCAATTATAGAGAAACTAAAACCACATGTCTGGAGACCAGAAACTAGACTTTTTTGGGGGTCATTAAAGGGGTAATATCATCACGATCAACAGGGCATGGAATTGGAGTGCTAGTTTTAGATTAACGCAGTGACTGAAAATAATACCCTACATGATAAGGTCATTATGAGTGTTGCTGCTGCATTAAACGAGCTAGTAATTTTCACTCACTGTGCTCATCTTAATCGAGGATTTCAATCAGGTGTCTTGATAAGTTTGTTTTAATGTTTTTGGTTGTATGTGACTATTTGTCTGTCCTCGTTTCCAGCGGCGTAGCCAGGACTTTTTCAGTGGGGGGGGGGGGGCCAGGGCCAGGGGATATGGGTTTTTTCCCTTTTCTTTTTCTTTTCTGTTTTTTGGGGCACTATGAGGATTTTTTGTGGGGGGCACCTGGGGGACACGTGCCCCGCCCCCCGTGGCTTCGCCGCTGCTTGTTTCATACATGTACACATAACTTCATTGAATGTCCCATGCTGATAATTGTTTAATTGCAACTGGTGTGCTTGGGCGATAACACGATAATATCGAATATTGTGATACCTTTTTTTGTTCGATTATGATGTCGAGAACCTTTTCAAGCTATCGAGATATCGGCAAATCGCGATTTAAACAATATATATCGTGATAAAAAAAAATTGCAACTGGGAGTGATTCAGAAATTCCATTGTTATATTGTCTGCCTCGCATCGGTGTTGTGACTTGACACAGAGAGCCTCAGTTTCAATGCGGAAGTACGCAGACTGGGTCATTTTGAAATTCGTCTATATAGGACTGCTAAGTAGAGAAAATTGCTTTCCAGAAATATTTTGTTTAGCAGATTTTCGTGGTTACCAGCCAAACTTGCATGTCAAATGAATTTACAACATGTACATTGGCTGGTAGTCTGTTTTATAATGCTTGGCAAAATTTTTTTTTTTTCTAAGCGAAACTAAAACCTATACTGAATGATGATGGCTGCTCACTATCTCGTTTGTCTGATATGAACAAAGGAAATAACAGTGTTTTAAATTACAGTTGCATTCCAGTCAAGTGACCTCTGATTTTGTGATTTTCTAGGGAAACCACAGATTACCCATCAATCACTCCTCAGATCACTGTGGGCTTATTTCACTTTGTAGTATGTGAATGAGGAAATACCAGAATTTTAAACCACAATGTATCATGTTTCAAAGATCACTTATGTATTCAGCTCACACACTAGGAAATCCTGTTCTGTTTTTCTGTGAAATACAATGTAGAAATTGTATCAATATCTGTAACAGTGGGCTATTCCACACTACACATGTAAAGGGGGGGCCCAGAAAAACTTTTTTATTCCCGACGCGAACTGGTTAAAAAACTTTTTTTATTTTTTTTATTTTTGTTTACAAATCTCCATTTGCTTCCAAGGAAAGAAAGAAGTACATGTACACATGTACAGTAGCCTGTATTGTGTCCAAACCTCTAGTTTCCAGGCATGCAACTTTTCAGCTGATCAGGTGATTTCCTCTGTTTCCTTATAGTGCTATAGAAAACTGAAAAACACTAGTTTTGTGTGCTCAGCCATTTACTCATTTTTTTAAAAAAAAATTTAATTTTTTTTTTTTTTTTTACAATTTTACAAAGTTGCATGTCTGAGTTTCTTGTTTGTGGGGATGTGGAGAGTCTATAAATCCTCCCAAAATTAAACATCCAGGAGGTTCAGGGGGCTTTGTCCTCTAGATCAAAAGGAAAACCCATGCCCGCTACCCATTGTTCAGCATTTTTGTTTTGTTTTTTACTTTTGTTGTCAAATCACATCCCTGGGTGTATTTATTACATGTTATGTTTATAAATAATGTCAACAGATATTTGAAATTGCTAATTTGTGAGGATTATTTTCTCGGAATGATTAAAATATCCACCTCATACGTGTACATTGTTAGCTAAAATTACACGTAAAGCTGTGCACTTTTGGTTACGTTCGGGAAACCGGATACCCAAAATTGGAAATCTTTATTTCACATATTAATTTCTAAAATACCCAGAAGATGTCTTAGTATTTTGGCTCATAGCAATCCAAAAGGGGTTTAGGGATGTAAATGAATTTTAAGCATTTGAGTAAATTATTTAATTCTATTATCACTTTGCTGTCAATCTTAATGTCAATGCTGTCTGTCCATGTTTCAAACGTAATGTCTCAAAGATGATCCTGCAATTTCTGAAGTACCAATAATATTTTCTTATTATTTGGTGTGCACAATCATTAAATGCTACGAGGAATGTTCAGGAATAGATCGGGACAAAATAGCTGCCTTTATTTGACCGTCCCATGCCATATTCCAATAGTTATCATACATATATATGTACCCATTAGTGTGGAAAGATCCATAATGATCTACATGTAGACAGTGACGCATTCTGCGCATGCAAAATGATACCGTCACTCTTCATATGTAAAAACACATAAATACTCCTGAATGTATAAAATAACCAATATGAACACAAGTTTCTCTTGTTTTATTGGAGTCACATTCAATAAACTTACTGTAATAATTTCCCGCCTCTATATTAAACCTAACCTTCTCAAATCCTCTTTGACAAAGTAAAGGATTTTGAAGGATTGAGGTTACATGTACATGTATGTGGAAATTGCAGTGGTGAAGGATTGAGGGCAGATGTGATTATTTGCTCGGTGGATTATGGAGGATTGAGGTTATCAGGCTATATTTCGGTCGGGTATCCGGATACCCAGCTCAGCCTTATTTTAAATACACATTTGGATATTTGTAAGGAATGACAAAATACCGAAAGATTTGTATTTTATCAGACTTAAAATTTTAAACCTTGGGTGTCAAACAAATGTACCCCCCATTCTAAGCGTGGAATAACCCAAGTACATTTCCGTCAAAATACTTTTGCATCCTGTAAAAAAAAAACTAAAAAAAAACTTACAAAAAAAAAATAGAGAGGAAAGAGTCTGCTATTTAAACATCCTTTTCCTTCACCTTTGGCACAGCTTTGACGAATAAGGAAGTACGTGTATATATATATGTACTTAACATGTGAACGCCAGTCATCAATTGCAGTGGCGTAACTGGGGTCAATTTTCAGGAGGGCACCAGGAGGGCATCAATTTTTCTAGGGGGGCATGTCAGTACTTGAATCCTACAGTCTCAAATAGGCACCTATTTTTTCAAAATTCTGAATGGGGGGAACCCGGGGGCACCGACCTTGGCTGGGCGGGGGGCACGTGCCTACCCGTGGCCCCCCCATAGTTACGCCACTGATCAATTGTAAAAGCGCTTTGAGCATCAACATGGTAATTAAACAAATTGTATTATTTAAAAAAAAATATAACTGTTGTCTTTCAATTTTGCCAAAGGACGGACGAGGAAAAAAGGATTCTCTTTGATGATCAATTCTTTATCTTCACATATAAAAGGATAGGAGTGATTTAGATTGCATCTTCTCTGCTTCAGAAAAAAACCCTGTAAATTTGGCTCATGTGAGGGTGCTATAGAATTTGTGCTAATTTGCATGAGAAAGGTGATTTAAATGTAACTAAAGGAAAACGGCGGATGGATATCAGAATTAAAGGAAAAGCAATGAAATTAAACGAATAAAAGGGGAGTAATTCATAAATGTAACTCGTCTTTCAATTTCATTTGAAAATGAATTACAGTGAATTTCTTCTACATATACATGTAAACAGAAAATATCTTTCTCAGATGCTTGCTTTTATGTAGTCGTGTAGGGTATGTTCTCATAGAGCAAATGTACACTATTTTGGTAATGCAGGCCTCCCAGTGAAACCTGCAACATGCTCAAAATAGCACTTTACAGTAACAGGTGAGATGATCATTTAATCCGATTTCATCGATCGTGTATTACATAGCAAGAACAGTAAAAAAGAACATTGACTTCAAAACACATGCACTGTCAAGAAGTCTTAAGTAGTGTAAATAAAATCAAATAAATTATTGTAACACAGTTCTCCAAACTGAACTGAACAATGTTGCAATACTTATGGCCAGTGAGTGTACATGTATGAAACCTATAAAAACCTTTATTTCAAAATGGGAACCTTTTTATTTCCCCCAAAAAAACCAATATTAACCTATAAAAACCTATATTTTTAATCTCCTGCAACACATTTTCAACTTCCTCATAAAATCCTTATGGCTTTAAAGAAAAATTACTTCCCAAGTATAAAGAGATGAAGCCAAAACAATAGCCAAACTGTAACATGTGTACCGCTGTTAGATTTTCTGCCGGACAGGGTATGGGGTGATGTACTTTGTTGCAAAAAGTACTCAGAAGGTAGGCAATTTACCAAAAACTTGTTACTTAACACTGCATAATCACGGGAAATAACCTATAAAATGCTATACTTTGGCATTTGGTAAACCTATAATAACCTATATTTTGCTTAAAGAAACATATTTAAAAAACCTATAAATATTTGGTAGATTAGGCACTGGGAGGACTGGTAATGTCAACAAAACGGATATTACAAGTAAGGCTGGCTTGTAACGATATTTAGTCGTTTATGCGAAAGTACTGAAAATGCAATTAAGTCTTTGCTAAGTCTTTGCAGTCAGTGACTGAAAATAATACCTCACGTGATAAGGTCATATTACTGTTGCTGCTGCATAAATGAGCCAGTAATTTTCAGTCACTGTGTTCCACGGGCGTAAATCCCGGGGGGATGGGGAGGATGGGGAGGGAGATATATCACTTTTTGGACCGGGTGGGGATGGTCCATAGGATCATCCCCCCAGAATTTTCCATGCATTGAAAAAAATATAAATACATATGCAGAACTTCAAGCTATACCGTACACCCAAATTTCAAAATCATCCCCCCCCCCCTACACTTTTCATCACAGATTTACGCCAATGCTGTGTTCCTCTTGAATGAATACACCAATTCCGTGCCCTAATCGTGATGATATTGTCCCTTTTCAAGTTAAATACACTCTCCATGTACAGTATACAATGTTGTTTCAAAGCAATTGTGCGAACGGCGCCAGTCATTGTTTGTATTTTTTTGTCGATGACATACACTGCTAAAAATATAATGTACTTGATATTCACACAACCCTGTGTACGGGTTGCTGTGTACAGTATACACCATACATTGTCCATGCACATGTTTGTTTTATCCAGTTGGTTATCAGTCCAGAGTTCAGATGGCAGCATGCGCGTTATGCACAAGAAAGGACGGATATTTTCAATGTTTCCGATTTATTTTTAGTTCAGAAAATGCCATTGCATTGTAATGCAAATTTCAAATAATTGTGTTAGTTGTGTTACTTCAACCGTGGTGTCTATCGTGTTGCATATATGCATACACACTCGGTGATAAGGAAATAATGATGACATTCTTACTGGAGGGGAATTCCCCTGTTTAAGGCCTGGAATTGCGACATACACTGAATGTGTACACTGAATATGACGTAAGCAGATAAGTTTAATCTACAAAGTACAATGCATGTGTTTGAACAATTCAGTATTGCATATAGCTGTACCAGTTTGCCCATCAAAGCTGTTTCCCAAAATGGTATGTTAAATTTATGAATCATTATTTTACTTGTACAAACTAAAGGTACATGTGGGCATTATGTTCGGAGACCAAAAGTTGGGTTAAGCTCAGATTCCTACATGGAAATTGCGTTTAATAATGTTTACAAGGCTAATTTATGGCATTTTAGAACATTTTAGAACATGTATTTTTTTATACGTCATACGTGTACATACCGTCATACATGTACGTGTATACCATCATACGTGTATGTGCATTGTACCTTGTACAACTCTTCTGTTTGCCACATAAACAAATTGCAACAGCTGGCTCACACACACACACACGCATTGTCTGAAGTTAAGCGATTGCACGATATCACACACACAGTCGCATGGTCTGAAGTTAAGCGATTGCACGATATCAGATGATACCAACCGCTCATACATTTGTACACGTACATGTACATGGAGTCGATTATTATTCCAAATGTTAATGCACATAACGTGTACAATTGATCTAGCATTGGCTCAACTACAGTTGTTTGGATGTGGACCCAATATCACTGTTTAACCCTCCTACATTGTATGCCCAGGCTGAAATTTGGCCCAGTCAGCACGGCACTTACAGACAGTCACTTGAGTATTTTTGGTTGCATTGTCAATTGGTAGGTCACACCACAGTCACACAGAGCTGTGTATGTACTGATTTATTTGCGTGCACTGCACAAAGTCAATGGGTTGGGAGTTACATACAAATTTTGAGTGTCTTTGATTGGTTTTGGTTTGACCTCCTTATCACAGCCACATGTGCTTGCATGTATTTGAGTGCACTGCACAAAGTCAATGGGTTAAGAGAGACATACAAATTTTGAGTGTCTTTGAGTGTTAAACCTACATGTATAGGAGGGTTAATTTCAGAAAATCTCATGGTTTGCATGTCGTCAGGTCAGAGCAGAAAGGACTTATAAGATCTATACATGCAATGTGTGAGCAGAAAGGACTTATAAGATCTATACATGCAATGTGTGAGCAGATCTATACATGCAATGTGTGAGCAGAAAGGACTTATAAGATCTATACATGCAATGTGTGAGCAGAAAGGACTTATAAGATCTATACATGCAATGTGTGAGCAGAAAGGACTTATAAGATCTATACATGCAATGTGTGAGCAGAAAGGACTTATAAGATCTATACATGCAATGTGTGAGCAGAAAGGACTTATAAGATCTATACATGCAATGTGTGAGCAGAAAGGACTTATAAGATCTATACATGCAATGTGTGAGCAGAAAGGACTTATAAGATCTATACATGCAATCGGTCGGTGAGCAGAAAGGACTTATAAGATCTATACATGCAATGTGTGAGCAGAAAGGACTTATAAGATCTATACATGCAATGTGTGAGCAGAAAGGACTTATAAGATCTATACATGCAATGTGTGAGCAGAAAGGACTTATAAGATCTATACGTGCAATGTGTGAGCAGAAAGGACTTATAAGATCTATACATGCAATGTGTGAGCAGAAAGGACTTATAAGATCTATACATGCAATGTGTGAGCAGAAAGGACTTATAAGATCTATACATGCAATGTGTGAGCAGAAAGGACTTATAAGATCTATACATGCAATGTGTGAGCAGAAAGGACTTATAAGATCTATACATGCAATGTGTGAGCAGAAAGGACTTATAAGATCTATACATGCAATGTGTGAGCAGAAAGGACTTATAAGATCTATACATGCAATGTGTGAGCAGAAAGGACTTATAAGATCTATACATGCAATGTGTGAGCAGAAAGGACTTATAAGATCTATACATGCAATGTGTGAGCAGAAAGGACTTATAAGATCTATACATGCAATGTGTGAGCAGAAAGGACTTATAAGATCTACATGTATACATGCAATGTGTGAGCAGAAAGGACTTATAAGATCTATACATGCAATGTGTGAGCAGAAAGGACTTATAAGATCTGTACATGCAATGTGTGAGCAGAAAGGACTTATAAGATCTATACATGCAATGTGTGAGCAGAAAGGACTTATAAGATCTATACATGCAATGTGTGAGCAGAAAGGACTTATAAGATCTATACATGCAATGTGTGAGCAGAAAGGACTTATAAGATCTATACATGCAATGTGTGAGCAGAAAGGACTTATAAGATCTATACATGCAATGTGTGAGCAGAAAGGACTTATAAGATCTATACATGCAATGTGTGAGCAGAAAGGACTTATAAGATCTATACATGCAATGTGTGAGCAGAAAGGACTTATAAAATCTATACATGCAATGTGTGAGCAGAAAGGACTTATAAGATCTATACATGCAATGTGTGAGCAGAAAGGACTTATAAGATCTATACATGCAATGTGTGAGCAGAAAGGACTTATAAGATCTATACATGCAATGTGTGAGCAGAAAGGACTTATAAGATCTATACATGCAATGTGTGAGCAGAAAGGACTTATAAGATCTATACATGCAATGTGTGAGCAGAAAGGACTTATAAAATCTATACATGCAATGTGTGAGCAGAAAGGACTTACATGCATAAGGCCTATAAATTATGTGCAATTCCATTATGTTAAGAAAACTTAATTATTTGGATTTATGTTTTATTTAACAATGGGAGTACTCACAATTTACATTTAGCATTCAAGACCCATTATCTTGTACGTAAATTAGGTAACTACACTTAATTAATCTTACAAGCTAAAACAGCTAAAATTGTCATCAAGTGCGTATAAGTCCTTACTGCTCTGAGCAGACGATGTATAGTTCATTTCGGAGCTTTGCTGAGTAACCAGATATTCAAATTTTCAATCGATGGTTCGAATATCCGGTTGTTTTTTTCCGGTTCAAATATTGGAAGAAAAAAAATTAGTTTTTGTTTATATAAAAAAAAAATATATATGTATATTTATTGGCACTTCCGTCATTAACCCCCCCCCCCCCACCCAATCATCCTCTCTTCTACATTTGGTTGCCACCTAGCAAGTCCATCCTAGTCCAGGTGACATTACGTTTAGTGCATCTTTTGGCCCCACCATATCGTACATGCTCGTTTTATCACGTGGAGTAATTTACAATCGGCGGCCTTTCGAATATTGAATTTTCAAACGAAATCAAAATCCGAATATATCCAGTTACCAAATTATTCCAAAACGCACGGCCCTAGTTCATTTCACAGGTTAGCAAGGCATTTCTGCTTAGAAGTGCGCATGCTGCGTGCTTTGTGTCACTATGGATTTGCTGCTTATGCCCCTACATGTACATGTTGCGCAACCCTATAAGCAGAAGATTGTGCTTGTCGGTATTGGAATTCCTGTGTTATGCAGCGCTGTGAAATTTTGCCATGGTGGTGTAAAAGTATTTAAACACAGCAGAGAAAAAAACACTGGTAAATGTAAATCGAGCGGTAAAAATGTCTGCACTAGTAGGAGGTCGCGGGTTCCAATCCCGTCCAAGTCACCAGTTTTCACAGACACTCGGAAAGCACAGTTCTTCGTACAAATTTGGCCATGGTGGTGTAAAAGTATTTAAACACAGCAGAGAAAAAAAAGTGTGGTAAAATGTAAATCGAGCGGTAAAGACGTCTGCACTAGTAGGAGGTCGCGGGTTCCAATCCCATCCAAGTCACCAGTTTTCACCTAGACACTCGGAAAGCACAGTGCTTCGTACAAATTTGGCCATGGTGGTGTAAAAGTATTTAAACACAGCAGAGAAAAAAAGTGTGGTAAAATGTAAATTGAGCGGTAAAGACGTCTGCACTAGTAGGAGGTCGCGGGTTCCGATCCCGCCCAAGTCACCAGTTTTCACCTAGACACTCGGAAAGTACAGTGCTTCATACATGTGTACATGACGTCGCATGACGTCGGTGAAAGGGCAAAATTGAATCAGTTATGTATGTTACTGTACATAAAATATTTTTCCCCCCCAACGTGTGTTCTAAGAGGCCATCATTGTTTCACTGTTTTTCACAGGCAATGTTTATTTTCTAATGAGCACTTTTAACAAAAGTTAAAGTTGGGCTCTTGGAAATAAATGTCGCACTAATCGACTGTCCCCATTTTGAGAGAGGTATTTATATAACATGTAATGATTAGTACTTGGACGGTTAACCAGTTATTTGACCGAAATTGCACGAACCATTTTATAAACTCGCTGACCGGCTAAACCGAGACCAATAAATACGGCCAGCAACTTTGGAAGAGTTTGCCGTCCCTTTTTGTTGTACCGGACTTTCTATTTTTGCCGCATTGGTTTATTATCAAACAGTCATTGCAGGAAGTTTATTGATGGTTTTTGAATGTTTACACATTGTGCCATTTGCAGTTGAATTTTGGGCGAATTTTGATAAAAATCTTCAAAAATTCAAAAAAAAAAATTCTGACCTGAAATTAGGTTAAATATGATATGTTATGACCAATAGATGCCTCAAGGATAAGTAGAAACCATCAAAAAATTTATACAGCTTGTTTTGAGAATTTTAATTTAATTTTTTTAAAATCTATTGTAAATAATTTCAAAATATTTAGATACAGTATTTGACTATTTATTTCCTGACATCTTTTTTTTCTGATCTTTAAAATGCAATAAAAATGGTTCCTGTAGAGCTAGAGAGGTGATCTATAGAGCAAAATGACCCCCAGATTCTTCCCTATCTAACAAAAGCAGTTTTAAAACATTTTCAGATGGTAAAATTTTGGCCCAATGTCCCCCTAATTCCCCACTGTGCCCACGTGCTTGTTAACAACTGATTCAGTTCAGTGAGCACACACTTCTCTCCCCCCCACGCTCCATAGATCCCAGTCTCACTGACTCCCGCCTGCACGCTACAACGCACTAATCCTCCAGCATCCAATGTTAACGCAAATCCCCCAGCAGTCTACTTAAGCAGCAGCGTCTCCCAGAGTCTGGCATTTTACCTGAAGATGATCAGAGCATACTGATTGAAACGTCAAGTTGTAACCACCAGCTCTTTGCAGAACTACTTAATTGAGAATTTTTCACATGGTGTAGCAGCAAACATTTACTTTATCTTTTTTACCATGCAAAGCTACAAATATTACCTAGAATTACCAAAAGACATTACGTCTTATAAACTTTGTTTTCTCTTTTCAGAAAATAAAATAAATGCTTCAGAAGTTACAATGGAGCAATCACCACTATTTTTGGTAAGTATCAAGAGGTCCATCCGATATGTATCACACTTGTCACACAGTTCCGTGTTTTTTTTTCTTGTATTCTTTTGATTTTCCTGGAGCAAGGGAGAATTAATTCTGTAACTCTGTGACTGCAAGGGTCAAAATCAGTCAAAATGTTGATATACTTCCCAAGGTATACATGTCTAGTGCACTGAAAAAGTCGAACACTGTCAAACCTTTACGTGTAGATAGTAAGTACATGTATATTTACAGGTCAAAATGTGTTGACCGTTCTTGACTGGTAATTGTCTTGAGGGTGATTTTGACCACCCTCAACAATACCAGACAATGCTTTTTACCAGTCAAAATGGTTGACTCATTTTGACCTGTAAATGTACATGTATGTAATTATTGCACGTAAGGTTTGACAGTATTTGACTTTTTAAGTGCACTAGATACACTTTGGCAAGTATGTCAACATTTTGACTGATTTTGACCCTTGCAGTCACAGAAGGGTTAAGTTCACCATGGTTAATTATTGCATGTCCACCCTTTTTGTTTTTGACAATTCAGAACCCCAAGGAGTGTCAGCAATGGGTTAAAGTCATTAACAACAAGACAAAGTACGATGGTTACATTAGGACCATGAGGATGCGCATCATGGCGCCGTATCTCTTTGGGGAGGACTACCTCCCCCCAAAATGGAGGAACTGGGCTGAGGAGGCTTCTTTTACTACCTACATTGAGTGAGTATTTCAAGAAATACATTTGGTTAATTCCGGATAAGAGTTCCACATTCATGAATTTTCAAAGTACATTTTCTACTTGTAAATCATTTTTTCTTGAAAAGCAGACGAACCAAGCTTTCAGAAACAGTTGATGCTTTCCTTCTACTGCACTTGGATTTATTTTTATCAAGGCGTGACGTTTGGGGAAACACAAGTAGCATTTTCCCCTGTTTTGTGATGGAAATTAGAGTTCCCTCAGTAGTTCTTATGCTTCAAATTATTATTGGTTGACTATGAAGTCGGATACCTTTCCTATCCACCACTACAGAGTTCTAACCCAAAAGATGAAATATGACAGTCTTGTAAGATTTTTAAATAATCACGTTGCAATGTCCCGTCTGTCACAAAAAAACATTAAAAAGTTTTTGTTTTTTTTACATGAAAAGATATCTTTGGTTCAAAGTTGAATTCCTATCTTCTGTCAAAATACAAATATCTTTCGATGTTTAGTTGATCTGATATTCCATCTCAAAATCTGTCCCGTCTGTCACAATTTACCCAGACTTTGTTATTTTGTCCCGTCTGTCACATTTTTTAAATATCTTTAGGCTTGAAAAAGGTAAACATAGACCGTTTTACATTTTAATACTACATGTCCTTTAAAATAATATAACTGATAAATTTGTCAATAAAAAACGTAAACTAAGTATTAATTATAAAAATACCCATGTTAGTGTGCATGCATAAGTATGTGCACATTACTGAATTTCCATAAAGTACTGCACAACCAATCAACTGTGAAAGGTACATGTAGATCTACGAGGTGTCGTGGCCGAGCGGTCTAGCTTACCGGATTCAAGTTCTGGTGTTAGCAACATAATGTGGGTTCGAATCACGGCCGTGACACTTGTGTCCTTGAGCAAGACACTTAATCATAATTGCTTCTCTCCACCCAGGGGTTAAATGGGTACCTGTGAAGGCAGAGTTGGTTTGCTCTATATGCGCTAGAAATGGCAGCAATTGAGCTGTATACTCCCCAGGGAGCTGAGATGGTTTCAGGAATGATTTATGAGCCTTATGAGCCTTATGAGCAGGGATAATAATATAATGCGCCTTGAGCACCACTTAGTTGGTGGATACGTGCGCTATATAAATCCACACATTATTATTATTATTATTATTATTATTATTATTATTACTCATGAGAGTAGAGGGACTCAAACTTCTGCATTACATGGTTTGAAGTTACAAGTATGGTGAATCTGAGAAAACCTTACATAACAGTTTACCCAAGTTACATTGTTCGAAGAAGAAACAGGAAAAATGAATTGATTTTAATGCAAAAGTGCCAAAATTTAAATGTAAATGTTTGACTTTCACTCAGATTGTAAAGCTGAATCTAGTGCATAATATTTATTGATATCTTTTTGCACATACTTGTTAGTGCCAAAATAATAAGATCTTAAAAAAATAGTGCCTTTGAAGTGAAATGTTGATTAATTAGTTGACCAATGAAACACACAAATTCAAAATTGCTTAAATTCAGGTGTGAATGAATGTGCTCCAATTTACTGTCTCTTAAAGGGGTACTCTCTAATTAATTGTTGTTGACAGTAACTTTATTATTAATTTGTAGTGTTACATGTAGTTGTTGTTGTTGTTGATTCAAAATAAATTCCAGAAATGACATTTGATCATCGTAGGACTGGTTTAAATGATGCTTTATTGAGCGTGCAAAAATGTCTGTCACGTCCCGTCTGTCACGTCCCGTCTGTCACAACTTTAATGAGCCTGGTGTTTCCAGTTCCATGTTTTGAATAACTAAGTCATAATGTTTATTGATTATTTGTATAAAAGTGATTAACTTTAAAAGAGAAAAACATTAAATTTCATAGGAGAACAGATAGCTTTTTCCAATGAAAGTTGTTTTCAAAGAATTGAGTGTAATATCCGTCTCGCCTGTC
Source organism: Zoroaster sp. YZ-2022 (assembly GCA_029582265.1). NCBI lineage: Eukaryota > Metazoa > Echinodermata > Asteroidea > Forcipulatida > Zoroasteridae > Zoroaster > Zoroaster sp. YZ-2022. Next base: position 57,255,630 of record CM055816.1, on the reverse strand, counting down.
ACACTGATTTTACTTTGTCACTATACAGCCACTAGTGAATCCTCTAGTTTCATGGATTGTTTTTTAATTTGAAATATAGAGTGTTTACTTTGACTTTATACATAACTTAGAAGGTTACACATTACATATTGTTTTTGGCAGGCCTTTGAAAAAAAAAAATAAGTAGTGTAAATCTGTCCCGTCTGTCACGCCGGAATTAACCATTTGTTAAACAAACTAAACTAAATTAACCATTTGTATCAACAGACTAAACTGAAAGTTTCATCACAATATTAACTCATGTTTTTGAGGGAAAAAACCTATAAAAACTGTCACGCTTTCTTTCTGTTTTTATGTTTTACATGGCTACTTGTTGCAAATTCGCCATAACAATTCCTTTATACGAAATAACTCTGGAGATGGTTGATATCTGTACCGACTTTGCACTGTCGTAAAACAAAAAAAATTGTTTCTCGTGACATACAGTTGGAATTATAAGGCTGTGTGTTTTTCGGTTATTTTAGGAACCGGACACCCGAAATTTGAAATCTTCGGATACCCGGGTACCCGTAAACAATTTTGTAAAAACACATAAATACTCCCGGATGTATAAAATAACCGATATGAACACAAGTTTCTCTTGTTTTATTAGTCATAATAAATGTGGACTTGCTACAAATTTCCCAACTCTTAAAAATGACTTGAAGCATCCCGATTCCCCACACACATTTAGTTCACAAAAAAATTGGAGACATCCATTTAGTGTGGGTTAAATGCTCAGTCAGATTTTTCAAAAATCGTTTCTGGGTATAAATTGGAACCCGAAAAGTGGATTTGGGTAATGGCAGTTTCGGTCGGGTGCACGGGTACCCGGCTACCCGGCACATCCTTCAGTTGGAATTCAATTTTGTTCAGGGATGGTTCATGTACACATTGGTATTAACTAATTTATTCAAACTTTAGGCCAATCAAAATGAAGGTAAGTAAAATAAACACACTGTGAGGCCTTGTTAGAAAACTTATCTTTACTGAAACTTATTACTTATTTACAGAACTAAAGGTCACTTGTGACAACTGCAGGGCATGTAAAGTAAACACATCCATTGAAATAGCATCCTGTATTGTCCGGTCGATACAATACCCCGTTTTGTTGGTAGTGGTGTTTCGCAATCGTATGGGGAACTACCATTTTTTTTTGTTCAATGAAATACTGTAGCCCAAGTTCAAGTCGCCTTCATATTAACAATGAAACCCATACTCACGTGGGTGTGTAATTTCTGCCCCTTGTTCGGGTCCATTGATATATGACCATACATTTCCTGTATGGTGTGATAATATACTTCCTCTTTCAGAATCTGTCCAGTACATTGTACATACATGTAAATAAGGCTTTGACTCGACCAAAACTGTCATGACCTGTCGGTCGGTCGGTCGGTTTAATAACAGGATTTCTCAGGATTCTTCCCAGTGATTTCAAGATGTTTTACAAATCTCTCTTTGCCTCAACATTTTCTTGAAAGTAGCCACCAAGGGGGAAAAAAGCCTTTACTGTCCAAACCTGTAGTTTCTTGTTTGTGTGGATGTGGAGGGTCTGTAAATCCTCCAAAAATTAAACATCCGTGAGGTTCAAGGAGCTTTGTCCTCGAGACCAAAGGGAGACCCAGGCCCGCTACCCATTTTTTAGGATTGTTTTAATTTTGCCAAATCACACCTCACATGTTGGGGCTGATTTGACGGTAAAAAATAGATTTTAATATTGAATTGTGACCCGACCGTACGAAATGAGTGGGATGTCGCAAATGCCTGTATTGAGATATGGACACATAAACACGAGTCATGCGTGTGTGTGGTCGAAAAGTTTTTTTTTTTTTTTTTCGAAAGAAATAAGTTCGTAGAAATACATGTTAATAAATCTACCCAACTAAAAAATCCCTGAAACAAAATCGGAAAATGTTCAAAATCCTGATTTTCTTTACCATATTGAATTAAGAATATGTTCCAAAATAACTCGGCAATTTAGGATCGTTTTTGTCCCCTTTTTGGCCGTGGAATGCCCTGTCCTTGCTCTGTTTGCAGCCACGTTGACTTAACCCTAACTCCCTAAGCATTTTTACTAGAAATCTTCCTCTACCTATCAAATCCCAACACCATGGTTGACTGTTGCTGGTTTACAGTACTCAACCCATCAAACTCCAACAGTCCACTTGCCATAACAGTACTCAACCCGTCAAACTCCAACAGGCCCTTAGCTGTTGGATTTTGATTGAGTGGGTACACATGGCCCAAAGTAAAGTTTGAACACTGGAGTCACACAGTACTCAACCCATCATAATCCAACAATTGTTTTCATGCTAAAAAACTTAACTATACAAAAACTAAAACACCCTATGGAATAAATGGTAGGTTCTAGTTGTATGATGTTAGATACAATGCCAAGCATACCTAAGTACAATATTGGCCTTTATCAGTTGTTTATTACAGCAGGTTGCATACACACACTCTCTCCACTCAAAGTCTAACAATGTTGTATGCTAGTAGAACCACCGTCCTCACTTAATCAAAATCCAACACTGTTACTGCACACATACAGTACTCATCCAGCCATATTCCAACACTTTACACATGCCATATCAGAAGTACACAGTACTCAACCCATCAAACTCCAACAATCCCTGGTGTTGGAGTTTGGCTGGATGGGGATCGTTAGGGTTAAAACACCTGGTTGCTATGGAAGAATGATATAAATAAAACTAGAAATCAGGCCCAGACTTAAACGTGCGATATTTCCATTTTTTGTTTTTCTGACGGTGCAGGCCGAGGTAATGTGTTTTATAACTTCTGTACGTATTTTTTTAACGTATCAACATAATTTTTTTTTATCAAATGGAAGAGGAGAATATGCTCTTTCAGGACCACATCACCTTGAGACTCATTTCGTAGGATCTGGTCACAATTACTATTTTTCTGTAAATCCTCCAAAATTAAACATCCAGTAGGTTCAGGAGGTTTTGTCCTCTAGACCAAAGGGAGGCTCAGGCCTGCTATCCATTTTCCAACATTTTTCACTTACAGATTGTGGAAATAAATGTGAATGTAATTGTTTCTGTCAGATATTCTTTTTAATATTGCAACTTGTTGCAACATGTAGTTGGCCTCCCAGGCCTCCCTGGCCTCCCAGGCCTCCCTGGCCTCCCTGGCCTCCCAGGTCTCCCAGGTCTCACTGGCCTCCCAAGCCTCTCTAGCTTCCCAAGCCTCCCAAGCCTCCCTAGCCTCCCTAGCCTAGTAATTGTAATTTTCTTATGTGAATCAGCTTTTTTTTAAAAGGGTTATGGAATTAATTGTGAATTGAATTGAATAGCGTAGTTGGTCTGAACATTAAAATTGTTCTTTTAGTTTGCCCTCAAATTATCAAATTTTGTTCACCCCCACTCACACGATGAAAGTTTGTCACTTCAAATGCACTTAAATTCCCTATTTTACCATTAAATGCTTTCGTTGCCGTCGGTCACATTTCGCATTAATTTTTGTTTCTTGTACTTTGCAGAAAATGGTTAGAAGTAGAACCTATTGACGTTGACGATTACGAGAAAATGGATTATATGAATGATTTTACCCAAAGGCTTGCGAGTCAGATTGCAATAGTAAGTACCCTTCCTGCTGTAAGCTGGACTTCTGTGGCAAGTAGCTACAGTGGTCAAAAATCAGTCATCTGTTTTATGACTGTCGAACCAACTGTGCACACAGGGGCTAAGTAGCTACATGTACAGTGGTCAAAAATCAGTCAACTGACTGTTTTATGACTGTCGACCCAACTGTGCACACAGGGGCAAGTAGCTACAGTGGTCAAAAATCGGTCAACTGACTGTTTTATGACTGTCGACCCAACTGTGCACACAGGGGCAAGTAGCTACAGTGGTCAAAAATCAGTCAACTGACTGTTTTATGACTGTCGAACCAACTGTGCACACAGGGGCAAGTAGCTACAGTGGTCAAAAATCGGTCAACTGACTGTTTTAATGACTGTCGACCCAACTGTGCACACAGGGGCAAGTAGCTACAGTGGTCAAAAATCGGTCAACTGACTGTTTATGACTGTCGACCCAATTGTGCACACAGGGGCAAGTAGCTACAGTGGTCCAAAATCAGTCATCTGACTGTTTATGACTGTCGAACCAACTGTGCACACAGGGGCAAGTAGCTACAGTGGTCAAAAATCGGTCAATTGACTGTTTATGACTGTCGACCCAACTGTGCACACAGGGGCAAGTAGCTACAGTGGTCAAAAATCGGTCAATTGACTGTTTATGACTGTCGACCCAACTGTGCACACAGGGGCAAGTAGCTACAGTGGCCAAAAATCAGTCATCTGACTGTTTTATGACTGTCGACCCAACACAGCGGCATTGTTGACTGGTTTTGACTGTCATTTTGACCACCCTGAACAATACCAGACAATGCTTTTACCAGCCAAAAACGGCCGACTCATTTTGACCTTACTACACATAAGGTTTCACAGCGTTTGACTTTTAAGTGCACTAGATATACCTTGGTACTCTTACATGTATATCAAAATTTGGACTGATTTGGACCCTTGCGGTGATAGAAGGGTTTGTTAATTTGTTCAACATTTAATGAATTGGGTCAGATTTAATGCACTATTAAAAGTGAATTTCCTCATAGAAACTAGTTTCTTACGGGAATATTCAAACCATTGAGCCTTTATTTCATTGATCTGTTGATATGCACATGTAGTTGGCCTCCCTGGCCTCCCTGGCTTCCCTGGCCTCCCTGGCCTCCCTGGCCTCCCTGGCCTCCCTGGCCTCCCTAGCATCGTACTCGGCGAATTAACCCTACCAACTCCAAGTCCATCAAAATCTACCACCTGGCAGTAGTGTACATGTACATATCGCAGTGAATTGTAGCCTGATTACATGTGCACCACGGGTTAGGATTAACTCTCCCACTATTGCTGCACTTTAGTGGGAAGTTGCTACAGAGGTCAAAACCAGTCAACTGCCTGTTTTTGACTGTTGACCCAAATGTGCACACAGGGGGCATTTTTGACTGGTTTTGACTGTCATTTTGACCACCCTGAACAATACCAGACAATGCTTTTACCAGTCAAAAATAGTCAACTCATTTTGACCTGTAAATGCACTTACTACACATAATGCTTGACAGTGTTTGACTTTTAAGTGCACTAGATGTACATGTACCTTGGCAAGTATATCGACATTTTGACTGATTTTGACCCTTGTAGTAGTAGGAGGGCTAATGTATGTAACTTTAATACTTTTTTTGTTTGCTTCCTGCAGAGTGTAGAGACAGATGATGGGGATTTTCAACAGTTTATGACTTTAGCAGTAAAAATGGATAAGGTAGTTAAACTTATTTGTGACTGGTTCTGGCAAAACCCTGAACTTGGACCCAATTTTCAAAAGTGAGATTTTGGTATAGATTCATTCTCTAGATTTTCCTCTTTCATTTGATACCAGATTTGTAGAAATCATAAAAAATTTTTTTTCCTGATTTTCATCTTTCATTTGATAGCAGATTTGTAGAAATCAGAATTTTTTCCTGATTTCTACAAATCTGGTATCAAATGAAAGTGGAAAATCTAGAGAATCAACCTATACCAAAATCTCACTTTTGAAAATTGGGTCCATGTTTAGGGTTTTGCCAGAGCCAGTCACATTTCATTATTAAATAACACTGGTCAACAATTTTTTTAAAGTCGTCTTTTTCGGAGATAAAATGTGCTATTTATTATGGATTTTGATGTGCTGAATTCAAATATGACAATTAAAATTGCTGATTGGCTACTGTTTCCAAGATATTTAAGTTTTTACATTTTACGTACTATGTATATGATGTACGTAGCAGATTTTTAATCATGAATTATCATACGCTATTCCCATACGTGTACACATGTACATGTAGATCTTGAAAACTAGAGCCAATCAACAATTTTAAGCATCATTTCCATTCTCAGTGACCCATAATTAGTCAAGTTTTTGACTTCATTTGTTTCGGAAGCATTTTGGCTGTAGACCAGTGTAGACCAGAGCAGAAAGGACTTATAAGATCTATACATGCAATGTGTGAGCAGAAAGGACTTATAAGGCCTATAAATTACTTGCAATTCCATTATGTTAAGAAAATTTAATTAATATGGATTTATGTTTTATTTAACAATGGGAGTACTCACAATTTATATTTAACATTCAAGACCCATTATCTTGTACGTAATTAGGTAATTACACATAATTAATCGTATAAGACCTTTTGTCATTAAACGAATAAAATTGTCATCATGTGTGTATAAGTCCTTATTGCTCTGAGCAGGCGAATTATACAATTACATGTAGCTTTTGCAAACTCCTTAGCAACCTAAAGGACCTTTAGTACATGTATAATATGTTTGGAAAGTAATTCCCTGTTAACCATCCTATGCCCAGGCTGAAATTTGGCCCAGTTAGCACGGCACCCACAGACACTCACTTGAGTATTTTTGGTTGCATTGCCAATTGGTAGGTCAAACCAGAGTCACACAGAGCTGTGTATGTACTGTCAGTGGTTTTGGTTTGACCTTTGTGCACTGCACAAAGTCAATGGGTTGGGAGTTACATACAAATTTTGAGTGTCTTTGGGTTTGACCTCCTATCACAGCCACATGTGCTTGCATGTATTTGAGTGCACTGCACAAAGTCAATGGGTTAAGAGAGACATACAAATTTTGAGTGTCTTTCAGTGTTAACCCTTTCAATACCAATGTCGAGTTTACTCGACAACGTAACACCATGCGCTTCCGTACCAATGTCGAGTTTACTCGACCTAGCAATCTGTCGGTTTCCGTACCAATGTCGAGTTTACTCGACACGAGAGGTCGCACTTTTCAAGACGCTGTATTTTTGTTGTTTGGCACCCCCTGTTGTTGTTTTCTGTATAGCCAGAAAGTTCATTGACACAGCTTTATAATGGTATAGGACACATGGTGGGCTACCATTACGATTTTTCGAGAACAACGCCGTTCAAAAAAAAATTATTCTGGGTTTTCTTCCGAAATTTCACCAGAATGGCGGATCGTGTACATATTAGCAGAGTTATTTGCTAATAGTGGCTCTGAAATGGATTCAGAAAGTTCTGATGAAGAAGCTTATCAAGATTCGGAGGAAAGAAGTGAAGTTTCTTCTATGTCAACGTCGTCAGATGACGGCGATGTACCCGGTATCCGTGCAGTTACTACAGCGGCCCGACGTGCGCGTGGTGCCGTTGGACGTGGCGGGCCTCCGGTCATCGGTGTTGGTCGAGGGGAAGGCAACGCTCGTGGTCGCAGTCGGAAAGTAGGAAAAAAGAACACACCCAATTTCCGCGCAGGATGGGATGAATCGGAAGACTTCGAACCGCAACCATTGCAGTTTACTGGAGATCCAGGACCTACAGGAAACTTCGTGGGATTTTCTGCAGTACAGATATTCATGCTGTACTTTTCGGCAACAGTATGGGATCTCCTTGTTACAGAAACTAACAGGTATGCAAACCAACACATGCAAGCAAAGCCTGGAGCTTACCAATGGGCCAGCAATCCAACCACTGAGGCAGAGATGAAGGCATTTGTTGCAATAATAATTGCCATGGGGATAAATAGATTGCCGCAATACCACATGTACTGGTCTAGAAGTGAAGTTTTGCTCAACCCATTTTATTCATCCGTCATGCCCCGCAACCGATTTCAATCCATCTTGAAATTTCTTCATCTGTCCAACAATCATTCCCCTGAAGCCCAACTTCCCAAGGCAAGAAGGAGCAAGCTTGTGAAACTTCAACCATTTATTGACCTCGTCGTGCCAACATTTAGTTCCGTCTACCACCCACGCCAAGAACTCTCGCCAGATGAAAGCATGCTCAGCTTCAAAGGACGACTGAGTTTTGTTCAGTATATGCCCAAAAAACCAGTGAAATGGGGAATGAAGGCGTGGTCGCTGAACGAATCGGCAACGGGGTATACGGCTGCATGGAAATTGTACACCGGTCGTCAGGAGTATCCCATCCCCCCTATACAACACCAACTCGATCCAGCCATTGACCATCCCTCAGAACTGTATGTAAGTGGACATGTAATTCTCGAACTTATACAAGGGTTAGAGAATAAAGGACATATTATATATTGTGATAACTACTACACATCCCCAGCACTCTACAAACAACTAATGAAACTTGGATTCGGTTGCTGCGGAACAGTCAAGTACCTAAGCAAGGGTATGCCTGAAGCTGCAAATCCAAAGACGAACAAGCTGAAGAAAGGAGATCTGCCAGTGTTTCACTCCAAGGCAGGCTTACTATGCATCTCCTGGTACGACAAAAAGCTTGTCAATCTTCTCACCAGTGTTGGCAGCTGTAACACGATCAACAAGAGGATTCGTGACCGTAATGGCGTGGCAGGTGATGGCTACCGTGAAATAGTCAAGCCGAAGTCCATTGATGACTACAATAAGTACATGGGGGGTACTGATCTAGCAGACCAGTACTTCCAGTACTACAACCATATACACCGCAGTGTAAAGTGGTGGAAACGGGTGTTTTTCCATCTACTTGAGGTTTGCATGACAAATGCGTATGTTTTGTATTGCAATGTCCCCGGTAACACAAAACCAACATCCCTCAAGTTCAGGCAAGCAGTAGTCCAGGGTCTACTTGAGAACTGGGAACGAGACCAAGGGCGACATGGACGGAGGTCAATCCGCGATGACCTCCCCTCAAGGATGACTGAGCGAGGACATTATCCCGGACGTGTACCAGCTAACAGTTACCCAGACTGTATTGTTTGCAGTGATAGATCACAGAAGGGGAAGCGTAAACAGACCACGATATGCTGCACAAAATGCGATCGCCCCATGTGTGCAGTGCCCTGCTTTGCCCGTTACCACTCTAACCTGAATTATAAGTAAATATTGAAACATGTTGACATGTTCACGTGGAACAAAATAATTACAATTTCACAAAATATTTTGCTACATTCTTGAAATACCTTGCAAAAATACATACGTAAGGTACGCAACATGTAAATTATGTTTGTTGTAAATTGTTCAGTTTGTTTACTAGTGTATTGCACAATTCCACATTACAGTGTACATGTAATTCAAATTGTATTTTTATTTACATGTGTATTTTTCTGACAACACATGCCAATTAGTTTTGATTGTACACTTTGATAAACTTCTACAAAACATTGATCATGTAACATTCCGTGTGAAGCCCAGTTCATACTACATGCGAATGCGAAGCGAAATGTGACGTCACAAATTCACAGTGAATGATTTGCCAAAGTTGAAATGTGCCAAACTCTTGCGAAACATCCATGCGAATATACAACCCATGAAGGTCACATTTCGTTTCACCTTCGCATGGAGTATAAACCGGGCTTTACTATTTTCAAATAATGTACATGAATATAATTTTAAAAAGTCAAACTACATCAAATGACTCACATTTTAGGCCTTTGGTTTTATTATATTCTTGATCATACGTCAATTGCATAATTTTTTCCCAACTGTCCTCTGCATTTTTCTTGTCAATTGTGCATTTCATTAGTATGTGTTTTGTACATGTTGTCTGAAAGAAACGTTTGACAAATTAGAAAGTGTTGTAATGTAATTGTGCTTGTTGGTATATCAGGAATCGTACATGTATGTGCCCTAGAATAACTCACTTTGATTGTCGATGTATTCATGTTCTAGTCTTGCTTTTGCCAAAGAAAAAACAATGAATTGATTATTCATATCATGAGAAAGGTGTCTTGTGTTCATATTTTGTTTATAAACTTTACATTTGAAAGTACATATAATATAGATATGGCCTACATTATGTTTTATCCATTATTTGGAATTGGTAACTAAAATCTTTTGATAGGAAGTACTTGTTTGGCAAACATCATGCAATTTGCATGGGCCTGCAACATGTAGTTTATACAATGTACATGTACAGTATATGTGTAATGTACAGTACATGTACGATACATATGCCTGTACAGTACATGTACATAATACAGTATTGTACAGGCACTGTACATTGTATGTATTGTGTGTGCATGTGTGTGTGTAATCTCATATGCATACATGAACAGGCACACACAATGGCAGGTCTATGCAGTGCATTTTACATGGTGTAATCTCCATGGTGTAATGCAGTAGTATTGGAAGCGCTTTGGGCTCATCAGTTAGGAAACTGCACTCTCTGGAAAAACAATGAAATAAGTTGCTTGTTATATACCCAAAACGATTGATTTTGATCTTATATGAAAGAGTATACAAATAGTGAAAAATGTCACACACAAACCTGTTTCATTTATCGAAGGATTCATGGCATAAATCAAGTTTGGAAGTGCATGAGAACTCAAGTTATAACGTAAAAAATTGAGATTCAAATATTTTGAAACTTCAAATTTAGAGAAATGATAATATAATCAACCAAACTTGCATTGAAATATACATTTTTGTAACCATTTGAAAGGTGATTATATATGTAACAAAGTGCATGCACAAAAATTTTCTCTACAAAGCTGTCTTCATTGTGAAAATTGAGCTTGAAAAGTGGGGTCTTAGAAAACTGCCGTTGTTGCAAAACAATTCGGTACTGGGCTGTATACTCCGTGCAAACTATGAGGTCCTTGGTGGGCTGTGTGGTCAAAACAATTCGGTATTGAAAGGGTTAAACCTATAGGGAGGGTTAATTACAATGTCTATGATAAAGAAACCGACGTTTCCAAAAGTGCACTGATGGATTTTGGAGGATTCAGGAAGATTCCTAGCCAGAATACCTAGGGGTTTAGGGTTAAACAAATAAAATCTGATCACACTGTAAGGCCAAATAAAAAAACATGTTTAGCGTCCCCGCCTGCTTCCTTTTTAGAGGCCGCCTCCTTTTTTTTTTTTTTTTTTTTAAACGAAAAAAAAGGATACATTTTAACGATCTCAGACGAAAATTTTTTTTTTTTAAATAAATAAGATCGTATTTTTTTAAACTTTAGCACACCGTGTATAAAGTTGTCGATTATCATACGCGTGTCAGTTCGCCCCGTGTGAAATATTAACTGGTTCTCTACGTCTAGGAACTCAGGACTAGCAAAAATAGCCCGGCCGGTTGTCTTTAAAAATGTGTCAGGCGGCCATTTAAAAAAAAAAAAAAAAAAAAAAAAAAAAGGCCCTCCTTCCTTTTTTCAAAAAGGCAGGACGCTAAACATGTTTTTTGTTGTTGTTTTTTTTGGCCTAATATCAGAAGTCAAAGTCACCTTCATATTAACAATGAAACCCAATCTCACGCGGGTGTGTCATTTCTGGCCGTTGTTTGGGTCCATTGATGACCATACATATCCTGTATGGTGTGATAGTTAGTATACTTCCTCTTTCAGAATCTGTCCAGTACAGTGTACATAAATAAGGCTTTGACTCGACCAAAACTGTCATGACCCGGTTGACTTTTAAAATTCCAACTGAATAGTTAGTTAGTTGGGGTGTTTGTTTGTTTGTTTTTTTGTTTGTTTTTTTGTTTTAAGAACAGGATTTCTCAGGATTCTTCCCAGTGATTTCAAGATGTTTTACAAATCACTCTTTGCCTCAACATTTTCTTGAAAGTAGCCACCAAGGGAAAAAAAAAGGCCTTTACTGTCCAAACCTGTAGTTTCTCGTTTTTTGGGATGTGGAGAGTCTGTAAATCCTCCAAAAATTAAACATCTGTGAGGTTCAAGGAGCCCAGAATACCTAGGAGTTTAGGGTTAAACAAATAAAATCTGATCACACTGTAATATCAGATGTTTTCGGATTAATTACCATAATAAAAAGTATGTTTGAAATATGTAGTATACTTTTGAAATACACAAATAACCAATGACCTAGGCTATGACTGGTATGAGTAATTCTACAATTTCAAGGGTTAAAAGAAAGTAATCGGGCAAGCTCGGTTGGTCGAGAGGTTAAGACGAAGCAGGAGGTTGTGGGTTCGAATCTCGCCCGAGTCGCCTGTAAAGTTTTTTTCCACAGACACTCGGAAAGCACAGAGTGTACAGTGCTGTACACACGTTGGTGTAGGGCAAAAAGTGAATCTAATAATAATAATTTGGGCAACCAGTTTTTCAAAGAATAACCAATTTGAACACCCTATTTTCAAAACCTGGCTGACACACTGCTCTCCCTTCTTCGTTAGGCGTCAAAATTATCCGCAGCCAAAACTCTGACTGAAGGTGAAGACGCCTTTGTAAGAATTTGGTGAGTATTAAAAAGCAGATCTGGAGGCCAGATTCATGGCGGACTACTTTCAGAAGTACATGTACATGCACACGAGATGCAAACGAATTTGCGATTTATTGTGACGCTTGCAGAGGGGGTACCTGTGGTTATCAGCACGGAAGCAGTCACGCATGAATGAAGAACAAATAATCGTGGAACTGTCGAAAATTGCAATACATGTTTGGTGATGTAATCGTGGATGAAAAAAAAAAATCGATATTGCCCAAGCCTAGTTGCACGTAACCACACTGAAGGCGTGGGCAGTTTTCCTGATTGGCCACTGCACCTGTCAATCAAAATCAAGCGCATTTGAAATAGCGCTTTTTATTTACAGTTTCCGACATCAAATTTCTCGGGTTTTTTCCTTTTAACAACGATATTATTTTTCCTAATTATAAAATTCTATTCTATCTATTCTATCTATCTAAATTCTATCTCAGCCATGTATCTTTGCACACAAGAAATAAGTGAAAATACATAAATTTGGAATTGTTTTTTATCACTGAATTTATGGAATTTCAAATGAAAAAAATGTGACCTGCTCTGTGAAAATGAGTCACAAGTCGCAAAGCTGGAAAGAGTACAGCGTCGGCTATAATTTGGTATATGTTACAGGTGTGTGGCATATTGCATTATGGAGATATGGCATTTGTAATAATCAATAATGTGCACAATTAACACAATTTATTGTTAGGGAAAACGAGAATTCAAATGAAAACAAATGACATATTTGAAACAAAGTACTCACAAAAATCATTGATTTTAATATTTAATTGATTGAAATTGACATTAATGTAAAAAAATATTAAGAAAATTTAGATCCTAATGTCAAAAAACATGATAACCAAAAATCAGATGTTAAAAAAAAGAAAAACACCCTCTCAATATTCCATCGCCCATTACATGTTTTTTTCACAGAGCGGGTCACAAATGCCCAATAATAAAAGGGTTTTGTGTTCATTTTCAGGAAGCGACATTCCCCCTCAAACGAAGTCACTCAAGTAGCTTTTGTTATAGCGATCTTATGTTGTAAGTACACTGTCCTTGTTTTCATGGAGGAAGAGTTTACACTGTGTTCCTTCAGGACTCGGAGATTTCCTTCCTCTCTGGGGCACGTTTTCGCGCAAGACGGCAGAGCTACGCGAAAACGCGAACATAACCAGAAAATTGTTTTCAGTTTGCGACGTGTTCAGTCATCAACATTTCTCCAAAAATATACGGTGTAATTAAATTTTTTGCAAAATAGAACTTACTTGTGAGTGCTAGTTGTAAACTTTAAAATTATACTGGTAAACGAACAATCATTCCGTCATGTTTTAACATAATTAACAAAACTTTCGTTACTTTTTTACAATCCTCCATCTTGAAACCAAGCGCATCCGATCACAAACTTCGGTTCACGTTTGGTCAGAACAATGACGTCATCGCAGCACAACCGAACTCGCGAAAACGCTTTAACCAATGACCGGCGCCCAAACATGTTTCTCGTTAAGGTCGCGAAAACGTGCCCCAGATGTAATCCTAGGTCAGGGTTAGGTTAATTTAAATGTTGTAAATGCTATTTGCAACAACAGTCCGGTGATTTCTCCTGATTTCAGAATTTATTATTATTTTTTTTACAAATCTCCCTTAGTTCGCTAACCGTTTAACCGAATCTTTCACAGTCGGTTATCCCGTTAACCGAAAGTCGCCACACAAACAAATTTTCAATCCAAAAGCATCAGTAAACATTCCCGCAATGAATTTTGAGTAACCAATGCGGCACAAAAAGAAAGTATTGATCAACAAAATGGGCGGCGAATTCTTACAAAATTGTTGGTTGTATTGGTTTCGGTTTATAAGCGGTTAGTCATCGCATGCCTGGTAAAAGGATGTAATCTCGCGCTTAACCTAACCCAAAACACTGATAATGATGTTCCTTTCCCTCTGCAGATTTTCAGTTTGCTGCTGACACGGTAAGAAAAAAGAAAGATTTTCTTCTCCAAATGACATCTTTAGATCATAAAGACAAAAGGGTGAGTTGGGTAATTTTGTAAATTTTTCCATTATAAGCTTGGGCGATAACACGATAATATCGAATATCGCGATACCCTTTAAAAAAAAATTTTATCAAGACATCGGCAAATCGCGATTAAAAAAAAACATATTGCGATTAGAAAAAAATCGCCATTGTGAGTGAAAAAAAGTAAAGTCTGTCCCGAGCCATATTGGCTCATCAGGCCGGTGTTTATCTCCGGTTTCGTTGGCATGAAACAACTGAGAATATTTCCATTCCCCCTGGATGGGATGCCAGTCCATCGCAGGTTACTTCCCTAGCTATTGCCAGGTACCCATTTATACTCCTGGGTGAAGAGAAGCAATTACGGTAAAGTGCCTTGCTCAAGGACACAAGCACCACGGTCGCGGCTGGGATTCGAACCCACATTCTGGTGACTCAGCCATCAGAACACAAATCCGATGCACCAGACCGCTCGACCATGGCACCCCATCATTGTGAGTGAGTCAGAAATTCCATGGAAACAAAATTAGAACAGTCTTTTCAGCTTTTGGAAGTGAGAAACAAAAGCGAACTACTTCAGAAGTGAATACACGCTCTGCAAATGAATTTGCGATTTATTGTGATGCTTTGTAGAGGGGTACATACCTGTGCTTATCGGCTCTAAAGCAATCATGCATGAATGAAAAAAAATCGTGATATTATCGAAAATCTCGATATATATGTTTGTTTTTCATGGATGAAAAAAAATCGATATCGCCCAAGCTTACCCCATTATCCCCCAATACTTTTCTGAATAAAATCACACCGTCGATTTCTAAGGGAATAAAAGTTTGAACGTGTCGAAACGAATCCAACATTTAAAAAAAAATAGAACCTTCCATTTCAACGATATTTGGCCGGTCTTTTTTATTTCATGAAGTAGTGGGCTGCTATTATTATATCGTGATTCCCAGGAAGTTCAACTGATACAACCGGAAGTTTTGGAGGACGTTTTGTGCCTGGCTTGTTTTTTTTTCTAAATCCATATTGCCGTAGTTTGGATATTTTTTGAACTAAATACAGACAATCCGTTTACATCATGCCATTTATTTATTGGTGATGACAATGATCGTTAAAACACGTTTACACACGTTTACACGGTCTGTGTCAAAACGTGTACACGGTTCGCAAATTAAACGGAACATTTGACCAAATGCGTACCTTTTTTCATTTATCCGTTGCGGGCCGTTAAATGGAAAATGCCAAGTGTACATTTGACCAAATGTGTGACCTTTTCATTTATCCGTAGCGAGCTGTTAAACGGAAAATGCCAAGCGTACATTTGACCAAATGTTGTATTAACCTTTTCATTTATCCGTTGTGAGCTGTTAAACGGAAAATGCCAAGCGTACATTTGACCAAATGTGTAACCTTTTAATTTATCCGTTACAGGCTGTTAAACGGAAAATGCCAAGCGTACATTTGACCAAATAATAATAATAATAATGTGTGGACTTATATAGCGCACGACGTATATAGCGGACTTATATAGCGCAAATGTGTGACCTTCATTCATCCGTTGCGGGCCGTTAAACGGAAAATGCCAAGTGTACATTTGACCAAATGTGTGACCTTTTCATTTATCCGTTGCGAGCTGTTAAACGGAAAATGCCAAGCGTACATTTGACCAAATGTGTATTAACCTTTTTCATTTATCCATCGCAGGCTGTTAAACGGAAAATACCGAGCCTACATTTGACGAAATGTGTAACCCTTTTCATTTATCCGTCGCAGGGCGTTGAAGAATTCAAGAATAAAGGCAACGACGAGCATAATAAGGAGCATTACCACAAAGCCCTGGTGCAGTACAACATGGCTGTTCGGATCAGTCGTTACGATCCAATTCTGTACAGTAATCGTAGTATGGCATTCCTCAACATGAAGAAATTTAACCACGCCCTGCTCGATGCCAAGAGAGCGTTGAACCTTAACCCTACCTGGTCAAAGGTCAGTATTGTGAGAAGTGTCCAAAATTAGGATTTTTATATGTATGTTTGTAACCTTTTATAGTGTTTTATAGTATTTCTCTTCCTCTCTTGTTTCCCTGTAACCTTTCCACTTGACTGTTGTCTCCCTCTGTCGTTTCCCTGTAACCTTTCCCCTTGCCCGCTCCCCCCCTCCTAATTTACCCGGCCTTCCTCCCTGTTGTTTCCCTCGGTCGTTTCCTTGTAACCTTTCCACTTGCCCGCTCCCCCCCTCCTAATTTACACGGCCTTCCTCCCTGTTGTCTCCCTCGGTCGTTTCCTTGTAACCTTTCCACTTGCCCGTTCCCCCCCCCCCCCCAATTTACCCGGCCTCCCTCCCTGCTGTCTCCCTCTCTGCTGTCTCCCTCTCTGATTATTTATATAGTGCTACCGCAAAGTACACTACTCAAAACAATTGAGGGAACACCGGATTTTTAACATCAAATAGGTTTGAAATGTTCCATGAACTGGGATTTTCATTTGCAACCCCCCTCCTCTCTTTCAGTAGTCGTGTCATGAAATGTGTAATCACTACATGCATCCTTTATCATCTGTTTCATTGTGCAGTTGTTTCTCATCAATTCTGTGAAACATTGTGTTTATCTGAAATAAATGATCTTGCTTTAACAGAGATTATTCCGGTGTTCCCTAAATTGTTTTGAGTAGTATATATATTAATAATAATATTGGTGTCTTATATACAGTGAAACCTATCATGCCGTGGTAAGCGGTTTATTTTATTACTCTTGGTCATTGGGATAATATTCACGCTTTCTGAGCTCCCTGAGGAGCATACAGGGGTAAAATTTAATTGAACTTTGTTTTGCAGGACTAGTTACAGTGTCATAATTTTATTAGTTTAAAATAGACCTCATTATACCGGCTGCAGTTGTGAACAAAAGATAGCTGAGGCGTCAGTCAAGTCTGTGTTAACAAAAAGAGCTATTTGAGATCTGTTCATTTAGTAAAAGGGTCTTTTGAGCTCAGCTAGGGGATTATATAGGCCCATAGGCCTGGGCAACGCCTTGGCTTCTCAAAGGCTTGGCTGTACCATGACTTTGGCCCACCTCCCTTACATGTATATCAATTTGTTTCGTGTGACTCTTGTAAAGAAAAACATAAATAAGGGACAAGGGCCAAAGTCATGGTACAGCCAAGCCTTTGAGAAGCCCGGCCAGGCCCAGGCTTTTCCCCAAGCCTACCGGCCTATATAATTAGCTCTGCTTGCCTGGGCTAGGCCCTCCAGAAGCCCAGGTTATGTTGATTGGCAGGTACTGTATTGTTACAGGATTAGGACTCACAAAAAGACAGATTAGGAGGCCGGGTAGCCTAGGCCTGGCCGGGGCTTCTCAAAGGCTTGGCTGTACCATGACTTTGGCCCTCCTCCCTAAGTGTACTTTTGAATGGGAGACTTTTGAGACCCTAGATGGCAGGAGAGTCATCTTCTCCATTGCTCTCAATCCATTTTCATTCAGCTGCTCAGCAGAAAACTTTGCTAAGTAAATATTTTTGGTAAGCATTATTTAAACAGCCTCCCAGCCAAAGTAAACTTGTTTTGTGTGAACGTTTGGCCAGTTACCAACATAAACCTGCTAAGCAAATCTATGGTAAGCGATTTTTTTTTTTTTTCTTTCTTGCTTTTAACCAGTTCGCTTCAGATGCCGTGTATACACGCAATTTTTTTTGTACAGCGGATCGGAGAGCGTCTAAACACACATTCCGATTTGTGTGTGTGTCACCGGGAGACTTGTCAACACGCCACACGTGGCATGCCGTCGTGTATACACGCAATCGTTTCTCGGAGTCCATGGGGTCACGGTTCGGTGGCCCCGGACAAAATGCACTGCAAATACTGAACGAGTTCACTCTTTTTGTTGATTTTTGCCTAATCCCTTTATCCAAGACCTGTTCCTTTGACGTACCAGCCAAGCATTTGTAAAGACGGATTTATATCCATTGTTTACGAGGCATTCGATCTCTCTCCAGGTATGCCGTCTTTTCGACCAGGCGCTGGTCGCTAATAGGCCGTTGCATCGGAGCTTGCCAACGGTCTAATTGTGCTGAACAAACACAAACATAATTAAAAAACTAGCCATTTAATTCTCGAAATGTCAATGAGTAAAGGTGTTTGTTTGGGTGTCCGAACTTAGTTTCATTGACAAAAAAAATTATTAATGGCTAGAAATGTTTTCAGATTTTTCACTGAAAATAAACCCGCACGGGGGACCGGAAAAAAATAAATATTCCCGACGTCAACTGGTTAAGCAGCTCTGTGAAATTTGCCCCTGTTGGTAAGTGGGACGTCCTTCCAACATAAAGCCGTGTCCACGTCGCACGTGCTGGTTCCAACGATCATCAAAAGCCCATTGGAAATAAATTGACACCATTTTCTTATATTAAAAAAATTTAAGCAAGAAATTTGAAAGCTTGAGACTTGCATTTAATCCCTTGCGTACGGTTGACGGCTATAGCCGTGGCCGGTGAATTACTTGATTTTCCAGCTGCATTTGCTGGAGAATTCGCCTTGAATGGAAATCTTCAAGAAGGCTGATAGTTTGGTGAACCATATTGTTCTTGAATTGGGAGTGGTATATAATAGATTGGGCTTTCGAGAGCACTCTGAATACAGCCCTTTCAAGAGCTTTTTGAACACAGCCCTTTCAATTACTCTATGTGAGGACTTCACCTGTGATGAATAGGGGATGCCCGGTTTAGCTTGCCCTCTTATTGTTTGGTCTATACGCTTGGCTGAACAGCAGAGTTGTGCACATGTCCATGGTCGGGTTTGACTCGGCGCTCCCCGGCCCCACAGATGTTTCTTGGTTGGCCGCAACCACCTTCACTCGGTAAAAATGATACCGTACGCAAGGGGTTAACGTGTGTGTTGTAAAGACTCGAAATCTTTATTAAGAAAATCAAATTCTGCCTCAAGAATTACTTTTGAACGTTAAAAATCAGCTTTGGAATCGGAAGTAGCGAAAAGAATGTGTGTACTACTAATGCGTGCGTGTATTGCGTATCGACTTTACTGACAGGATATCCTGGGCATGCTCAGAGTATCGTAAACAATAGGAAAAGAACAGGTATGTCTACTGTTAACTAAGCATCTCAAAAAGATCCCCCCAATTGAAATGGATTGAATTAAAAACGATTGATGATCTCTTTGGTGTTAGGCTCATTACCGCTACTCCCAGTCCTTGTATGAGCTGGGCTACGGCAGGCTGGCCATGAGGTCCAACTTCATGGCACTGGACATCTGCCGGAGGGAGTGCCCCGACGACTCCAACATCTTGGAGCTCGAGTTACAGAGGAAGAAGTTTGATGAGAGAAACCATTCCAAACCGTCGCTGGACGATGTGCCCGAACTGGTGGATCCATCGAGTTCCGATTCGGATGACAGCGATTTGGCCGAGGAAGAGGTGAGGAAGAAACATACGTATCTTCAGTTTTACAGATTTTTTTTCTGGTCACTTTTGCTTAAAATGCTGTTTTGTGTAATTTCACTAGGGGTGACGATATTGATTTTTTTTTTTTTATAGGCGATTATCGGCGGCCATGATATCGGCGATATGTGATATTATCGTCTCAATATGCGGATTTTTTTAAATACGTGTATCGTACATTGGACACCGAAATAACTACTTTTACATGCAAGTTTTACAGGGAAATTGCATAGGTAATAAACAGTTTATACTCCAAACAGTCACTCCAAAATGAGCCGAGTTCTTGGATTTTTGTGACAAACATTTCATAAAAAAGAACTCACCGTGACATCTATAAACAAACCCATGGTTTATGAATGCCTACAGCCCCCATCCCAGAGCTGAGAATGAACAGGCCATTGATTGATCGTGCACGTACAGTTCAGCGGTCATCATCCAGGCTTTTATCCTGGTATCCGACATCTGCTGAATGTGAACAACCTCATAATGTACACCAGCGCGGTTATTCCAGGAGAGTGTACCACGTGATCCTGGGACTAGCCTTTAGTTAAGGCCCATGCGGCAACCAATAGCTAGCACAATGCACAAAAAAAGACAGCGCCGCGTTGTGATTTTGAACTCTTTTAGCTCTTCAAGGTACTGTAACTTTGTTGATATCACCGTATAATGACATGAAATTTGGAGACAATTTATCACTCCGGCGATATTTTAACTAAAAAGAGTGATGTAAATTTGATATCGGTGATATTTTTTGAATATCGTCAATATTTTTGAAATATCGTCAACCATAACCGATTTAGCCAATAACTTTTTGAATATCGTATTGTTACGATATTATCGTGATATCGTCCACCATTAATTTCACTAATTTGTTTTCACTCAGAAATAACATTTTTCATGAACTATATGTGTACATGATACGTGTAGACTAAGAACAGGTGAGTGGACAAAACTGTCCAAAAATGCTTGAAAATATGCTCTTTTTGTGTGTAAACTTTTCTTTAGTGCATGAGAAGTTTGTGAAATTTAAAGTGCATATATTTTACACACTTTTTTAAACATTTTTTTCGCATTTCTCATCTGCATAAATTTCCACACAGTTTTTTTTAGAGTCTGATGATAGTTCCAGACCAAGATGAGCTGACGGGCATGCGACGGTATCTAGTGTGTCTATGTCACTTGGAATAAAGCTGTGTGAAAGTACAATGTATGTGTGAAATTTTCACGCATTTTCACACATGAAAATTTCACACACTTTTGTGTGAAATTTTCATGCATACTTTCACACAATTTTTTCACACAAAACAACACTTTTATCAAGGCAACCCCTTGACCATACAAAGTGATTTCAATCTCTTAAGGCCAAAAAAACAAGTATCTGGGCTCTGGTCACTCTGCGCGTCGCCTCAGCCGCGCATCAACATTTTTTTTAAATTTTTTTTTTTCTATTGAAACGATGTCCAATTGCAACCAAAATTGCTGGATCAATTGGAAAATTGCTGTGCTGTGTTTTAAATGACTTTTTCACACAGGGGTATGAACGTTTGCCCGATTTGTGAGGCCTCTGTTAATAACCACGATAGTTTGTGTATGGGAAATTTGGTCTGGTTCCAAAAAAAAGAAGAAGATGACCAAAAAAACAAAAAAAAGTGTGTCACCGCACCGATTTTGAAGCCAACCTACCTGTATGACAAGAAACTGGAGACCTTTTTTGTTTTGGCCTAAGCAACCATTGGAATTATAACCCTTGGAATTATAACCCTTGGAATTATAACCCTTGGAATTATAACCCTTGGAATTATAACCCTTGGAATTATAACCCTTGGAATTATAACCCTTGGAATTATAACCCTTGGAATTATAACCCTTGGAATTATACCTTTTTTATTTACAGGCTACAGCTGCCTATAAAAAAACCGACAGCAAACGCCACAATGTTTACACGCAGGACGACCAAAAGGCCCTCCTGAAGATGCCCAGAAAGCTCCGCTCCGAGGCCACTCAGAGGCAACGGGACGACAAGAGAGCCAAGAGGAAGAAACAGAAGGAGATGGAGGAGGCGCAGAAGACGGAGAAACCCAACCAAGACAGGAAGGCGGAACAGGCCCGAGTGAAAGAAGAGGAAGTGAAGAGGAAACTGAAGGAGAAGGAAAAGGCGGAAAAGGAAAAGGCGGAAAAGGAAAATGCAGAGAAGGAAAAGAAGGATAAGGAAAGAAAGAAACATGAGGAAGAGGAAAACAGGAGGAGAGAGTTGGCCAAAGATCAGCAAGAGAGGAGAGAAAGAGATGCTGAACGCTTCAAGGAACAGCAGATAGAGGTGAGATGAAAGCAGGAAAGAGGGTCGGTTCAGAAGGGAATGCAGAGAAACGTCGGCAAAAAATTGTGTCACATCAGTCATCTAAAAACAAATAAATAATCATATTTTTGAGATTTACATTTCTTGGTATAAAATTGATGATGGTGTTCAAAATGTTTCTTGACTGAATAGTCTGACATCAAATCAAGATGTGATTGCATAAGGGCAATTTCATGGTTACTCACGTTAACATTTTTGAGGTATTGGGCCCACTCTTAATGCCATATTTTCCTTAATACTTACATACATGTAGTGTACATATTTCACTCATCAGTTTTTTCACAGTAGTTGCATTATAACCCAGACCTTATTCGGCACAAGAAAATAATTTCAGAAATTTGTTATTTGTCTGCTGAAGAAGACGACAAAGTGCAGATATCCTCCTTGCCTAAATTTCTGCCTAAAAAGGGATTGGGGAACTGCAATATATATGATGACGGAGACAATGTGTTTCCCCCCAAAAATAATCCCCGCCCCCTTGAAAATTATTGCATAATTGTATTTCCATTGTGATTAGATGATCTTGGATACTTCATTCAGTTTTACAATTAGCCGGACAACCCTTTTGGCATACTTAAAGGAACGGTATCGTCACGATCAGAGCAGACTTTCAACAGGGCGTGGAATCTGTGTCGTGGGTTAAGTTGAACAGAGTGACTGAAAATTACTGGCTCATTGTTGTGCAGCAGCAATGGTAATATGACCTTGTCATGTTGGGTATTATTTTCAGTCACTGAGTTAATCTAAAACTAGCACTCCGATTCCATGCCCCGATAAAATTTAGATGAAAGTGTCGTGTGCCCGGAAAAAGGATGTAACGAAAGTGACCGGCAAAAGGTCGTAAGCAATTAATGTGCAAAATTGTGTTTCAAGAACACTGGGTGTGAAAGTTTGATCGTTTTTCTACCATTTATAAGTCATTGTAGGAAAGTTAAATTCCGCATGGGAATGGAAAAACATGTCTTGGGAGTAATTCTAGCAACAAATATCTAACAGTTATGCCCTAACTTTGTTTCAAAGGAGCTTTTTTATTGCTTACAACCTTCTGCTGGGACAAAAAGTTGTACTTTGTGTGCCCGGCAGAAGGTCGCAGAGCCTTACGACCTTCTTCCGGGCACACGACGAAATGTTCTTTTAAATTCTGAATATTTGAATATTTTTTTTTTTTTTTTTAGATGGCGGAAGATGGTGAATTATTACAACAGATGAAACATGGTTCAGAAGCACTATTAGAGAAACGTGGAAGACAAGCGTTTATGTATTACAAGACGGCTATGGATCTGATTGGGAAATCCCCAAGACAGGTACCTTTTTCGTGCCTGTGATTTCTCAGGATTTTTTCCCTGATTTCATTTTTTTAAATTTTTTTATAAACCAAACCTGCCTTTGCCTCAATATTTTCTTGAAAAGTCACGAAGGAAAGAAGTTAGCCTGTATTGTGTCCAAACCTCTAGTTTCTTGTTTGTGGGGATGTGGAGAGTATGATAAATCCTCCCAAATTAAACATCCAGGAGGTTCAGGGGATCTTGTCCTCTAGACCAAAGGGAGACCCAAGCCTGGTACCCATTTTTCAGGATTTGTTACTCCGGTCAAATCACATACCTGATTGATTTTGCTTACAGTATGGCGGTCTATGTGAGGAGGACTATGTGATATTTCTCTATGCTTATGGTATGGCATGTCTGGAGTCGGGTATTGATGAGGTAAGAGACAGACTCGGTGATTTATACATGTATTGTACTTATACTAGTGCAGACATCTTAAACACTCCAGGAAGCTTTCTTTATCGCAACAGAATTGTGGCTACGTAAAAACGATGCTCTATATATATATATTTTTTTTTTAATTATTATTTTTTTAGTTAGTTGTCTTTTCTATTTGTTTAGACTACATATCCAAGTGTATTTGAGGCCTGTTTTTTTAGTTTTGAACTGGAGCTCAAGTCAAGCCTCGAAATAATTTTGTTTGGTGACTTACCAGCATTTACCAAACCCTTGTATTTTTACTTACCCGATTTTGTTTTGCCAAGAATTTGTGCCGATTACCCCATGTAGTATTTTGACACCAGCTACATATATGCATATGATATAAAACAATAAAGGGGGCCACTTTGCATCCGTCACGTTAGCAGTTTTTCCAATGGTTGTTATTTATTTTTAAGTACCTGAAACCGACCAAAAAGTGTTTCAACATGTGAATGGACATGCAGGCTTATACTAGAACTAATTTGAGTTGATTTATTTTATTTTTTAAATTTTTTTATTTATTTTTTTACCCTCAAATTTCCATAAAAATTGGACGGAAAAAGTTACCTCACTTTTCCGTCCATTTGTTGATGGAAATTTTAGGGTAATTAACAAAATAATAGTAATAATCAACTCAAATTATCTTTAGGATAAGCATGCATGTCTATTCAAATGTTGAAATTCT
The DNA here is from genome assembly GCA_029582265.1 of Zoroaster sp. YZ-2022. Lineage (NCBI taxonomy): Eukaryota > Metazoa > Echinodermata > Asteroidea > Forcipulatida > Zoroasteridae > Zoroaster > Zoroaster sp. YZ-2022. Next base: position 57,231,139 of record CM055816.1, on the reverse strand, counting down.
TTTTGGGTGGTTTCAGATATTAAAAAAAAAAATTACAAACATTAGAAAAACTGCTAACGTGACGGTAGGAAAGTGGCCCCCTTTATTGTGTTTTATGTCGTGTCATCTTTTATTATGTGGGAATTTCGAGGCTTGGCTCATGTGTTTGTTGGAACAGACAACACGGTGTTTGTGTGAACTTCCCGTTCAGTCAAATTATCATCGATGATGTCACAATCATATTTTTGCAAATGTGTATCATATTTTATTATAAAAAAATATCAATTTCATATTTAAGAGACCTATCATTTTTGCATTAGAATGTGTTGAATTTGAACTTCCTGGTGTTTCAGATGTGTCCAGAGTAATTGTCATAAAATATACTACTCAAAACAATTTAGGGAACACCGGAATAATCTCAGTTAAAGCAAGATCATTTATTTCAGATCAACACAATGTTTCACAGAATTGATGAGAAACAACTGCACAATGAAACAGATGATAAAGGATGCATGTAGTGATTACCGTAATTTCCTGCGTATAAGACGCGGCTTATCTGACTTTCAAAGGTACGAAAACGTCACTGCGTCTTATCTAACGGTGCGCCTTATCTGGTGTCGCTTGAGATCAAAGTGATGATTACCGCTTGTGTAACTTTCGGTGGACCTCAACCTAACAAAGCGGCCGTGTTTTCCAATGAAGGTCGTTAGCGCAAGATTTTCATGCATTCATTCACCGTAAATAATACTCACGAAAGACCTCACGTGTGACGTACCAAAAGCAGAATTCCCTGTTTCTAAAAATAGCATGCCCAACATCGTACACGATCGCGCATTTTTATCTACAACGCTTTCTAATGACTAAGTCTCTATGCGATGTGTGCAAGGTTGTCAACTTTTGCCGTGTCTGTTTTTCACCTCGATTATTAATCACAGTGTATTACGCACAACACCGCGGGATCACTTGGGCCGCAACCAGACTACTTTCCTAGTACGATGCGCGCGTGGTGGTGGCGGCATGGTCGTGCTATAGCGCTTCTGGCATGCACTGCACTACTGAGCGGTCATGGTGCGCCTTATACGGCGGTGCGCCTTGTACGTTGACACTTTAATCACATTCCCCCGATTCTGGGGTAATGCGCCTTATACACCGAGCGTCTTATACGCAGGAAATTACGGTACACATTTCATGACATGACTACAGAAAGAGAGAGAGGGGGTTGCAAATGAAAATCCCGGTTCATGGAACATTTCAAACCTATTTGATGTTAAAAATCCGGTGTTCCCTAAATTGTTTTGAGTAGTATATATTAAAAAGTATGTTTGAAATAGTTTCCTTTTGAAATACGTGAATAACCATTGCGATGATCTAGGCTGCTCAATTGCACTATCATAGTATGAGCAATGTATACAATTGAAAAGGTTAAAAAAGCTTTTAAGTAATTTTAAAATTAATTTAGTACTCAGGAGTAATTGCTATGAATTTCACTTATCACCCAGCACTACTCCAGAAGCGCACAGAGACTTTTGTATTACGCGCTATGCAAGAACTGCTTGTTATCATTATTGTAACAACTGTGTTTTTTTTCCCTTGTGTTTTCTCTTCGATAGGAGATTCTTGACGCAACTGGCAAGTTTCAGATGATTATAGAAAATCACAACAGAATCCGCACCCCTCTCCCCTACTACGGTATAAGTTGTGCCTTCCTGAAGCAGAACAGGTAAAGAATTTCGCCTTCAAAGGTTTTCTAAAAACAGAAATCGTGGTCCAAGTAGGTTGATAGATTGGGGGTTGAAACATTGTTAACCAGTTCGCGTCGGGAATAAAAAAGTTTTTCTGGGCCCCTGTGGCGGGTTTCTTTTTCCCACACACACACGTTAATGGAAGCTTCCACAGCGGGTCGCCGGCACTTCCGAGCATGTCACCGTACACGCGTGGCTCAACCGAGCATGCATACAAATATTCCGGAGTTTCCTATGGCGTGTTTAGACGCTCTCCGATCCGTGGTGCACAAAAAAAAATTGCGTGTATGACGCGAACTGGTCAAGTAAAGACTGTTTGCGGCGACACCATGTAGAAATTCTGTTTTGAGTTGTAAATAGTTCTAAAAAAAGAACCGGTTGGTTACAACTGGACGTTTTCGATCAGTATGCTGTGATCGTCTTCAGGTGAAGACATGTTCAGGAGAAGACGATCAGAGCAAACTGATCGAAATGTCGACTTGTAACCATCTGGTTGGTTTTTAGAACCAGTTACTAATAATCAAAAGAGAATTTCTACACGGTGTCACCACAAACAGTCTTGACTTATCCTTTTCACCATGCAAAGCTACAAGTCTTAAATAAAAACATAAACAACACGTTATGATGGTTCGTATTTTTTCTCAAGCGTGAGCATCTATTGTGATGAAACTTTCCCAGGTTCATTTTTTTATGATTAATAATAACTATTATTTTTACTAGGGGGGGTTGAACGTAACATACGCTACCCAATTCCAATGCTGTCTTTCCCTTAAAAATGCTCTCTCTGAAACAAATAAATGTTACTTACTATTTGACCACGTTAGCTCAACAGGCTGGTTTATGTTTATTTCAGGTTTCTTTGGCAGAAAGCGACTGTCCTATGGGCATTGTCTTGAGTTGACTCAGCCATCACAAGTACAGTCCATAAAAGACTTTGTCATGACATCATAATAGTGTATTAAGCCTCCTATAGGTTTAACAATCAAAGACACTCAAAATTTGTATGTAACTCCCAACCCATTGACTTTGTGCAGTGCACTCAAATAAATGTAAGGACATGTGGCTTTGGTAGGAGGTCAAACCAAAACCACTCGGCTGTATATGAGTCTGCTGCTAACTTATGCAGTACATACACAGCTCTGTGTGACTCTGCATATAAGTGTGTTTGACTTTGCCACTAACTCCAGCACTGTTAGAGAAAAATACACATGTGTGAACAATTGGCAATGCAACCAAAAATACTCAAGTGACTGTCTGTGGGTGTGGTGCTTACTGGGCCAAATTTCAGCCTGGGCATAGGAGGGTTAAGAAAGTTAAATAACTCAAAATAACACGACCTATTTTCTGTCTTTCTTGTTGATCAGAATGCTACAAATCTGATCATCTACATGTTTTTTTTTTGTATTTTTCTTTTTTTTTCTTTTCTGAAGACGATCAGAGTATGTTGATCGAAATGTTGAGATTCTCACCACTGGTTCTTCTCAGAACTAACAATTATTACAACTCCCCAAGAGATTGTTTCCATGGAGTTTCCAACAACCCTTACTCATACTGTACTTCCACCATGTGAAGTTTCAAATCCTACTTATTTGGTTTCTGTGAAAAATATAAGTTTCAGGTGGCGAAATTGGTGATTTTTGTCGATGTTTTTCATTCCCTCCCCCCCCCCCCCCCCTCCTCCCCGAATGAAAAGAGAAACAGCAGCTTTAGGCCAAAATAAAAAAGTCTCCCGTTTCTGGTCATAGGTCGGCTTCAAAATCGTTGGCGGCGATGCACTTTTCTTTTTCTTTTTTTTTTCTTTTTTTTTGGTAATTGTTTGTTATTGTCCACCAGTCAAATACATGTACGTGATACGTGTATATGCGGTTATTGGAACCAGACCAAATTTCCCATACACAAAGTGTGGTGGCACAAATAGAGGAAAATGTTCTTACCCCTGTGTGAAAAAAAAAAAAGTCGTTTAAAACACAGCACGGCAGAATTCCAGTCGATCCAGCAACTTTGGCTGCTATTCGATATTGCTTCATACCAAAAAAAAAAGAAAACAAAAAAAAGAAAGAAAATTAAAAATGCTGACGAGTGGGTCTGAGACGACGCACGCAGAGACCAGAACTGGATACTTTTTTTTTGGCCTTTTCCTGCCCCCGCATCTTATTTTAGTTTTGAAAAAAAATTCCTCTCATACTTGTGTTTGTGATTCTAGGTTTGCCGACATGTTTGAGCCCCTGGGCAAAGCCATGCACATGGCCGAGAAATTCAACAATGTTGTAGAGACGTGGCCAGGCACCAAACACAAAATCAAGTATTCAGAGAAGAAAGAGATATTGGTGAGTTCCAGCAATAATTCAGAACGAAAAAAAATATCTGCGAGGTTTCTCTCTTGTGTTTTAGTGTAGTTTTATGCAATTATTTATATTGATGCAAATGTTAAATTAGGTCTGGCATTTCCTGGGGTGTAAACCGAATCTTTCACGGTCGGTTATCTCGTTAACCCTTTCATTACTGATTTGTTTCAACAGGATGTCCCACTGGTTACTGAATTGTTTGCCCAGTCATGCATGAATTCACACATTATTGCACAACAGTATGCATCCATTTACAGGCACTTTTTTCTAAACTCGTTTTTCTTCATGAAGAATTTGTTGGAGAAAGATACATTCAATGAAATGATTGTTGCTTATGAAATTCCCTTTCATATGATACCAAAATCGTTGGCATTGCATACTAAAGTCGCCAATGGTAAGCAACAGGTGGTATGTGTGTTGTCGACTAAAATCGCCAATGGTAGTGAAAGGGTTAACTGAATGGGCCCAAGTCATGGTACATGCCAAGCCTTTGAGAAGCCTGACCAGGCCCAGGCTTTGCCCTGGCCTCCTAATCTGTCTTTTGTGAGTCCTAATCCTGTAAGGCCTAGGGTCCTCTTAGGGCCCATTGAGCAGTCTTTAAACTATTGCCCCAAACTATTCATTGAGCTCACTTCATTCATTGACCAGTTTTGAAAGCAATCGTTCGGAGTAGAACAGCTTCGGGAAGCAGACAAAAGAAGTGATAATTGACAGTCCTAATACCTACAAAGTAGCTACTCCAGTCTGGAACATCAGTGGCAGCACTGCTGCTAATCTTCCTCTAATCATCCCAGTTAAAAAGCCCTTTTGTGTGACCCAGGAGGGGCCAGTTTGGCTGGGTGCATTCAAGCATTGAACAAACTATCATCTCAATCCTTTGACCATTGAATTGTCTTTCAATAGTTTAAATGATTGCTCAGTGGGCCCTATAAGGACTGTTGGCCTAACAATACAGTACCAGCCTGGCTGGGCTTCTCCAAACGCTTGGCTGTACCATGACTTTGGCCCTTCCCCCTAAAACAAAAGAAAAATGTCAATGGAGAAAGAAACAAAAACAAATAATAGATGATAAGTAAGAGTAATTGCGGTGACAACATGTGAACCCACCCCCAGACTGAGGGATCTCCTATATCCTAAGTCAACCACCCTCCATCCCCCTGTGCTTGTTAACAACTGATTCAATTCAGTGAGCACACACTCCTCTCCCCCAACCCCTAGGATCCTAGTCTCAACAGTTCCCGCCTGCGCGCCTCAACGAACTAATCCTCCAGCATCCATTCATGGGATGATCCTCCAGCAGTCTACTTAAGCAGCAGCATTTTCCAGAGTCCGGCATTCTCCTGAGGACGATCAGAGCATACTGATCGAAACATCGAGTTGTACCTCCAGTTCTTTTCAGAACTAATTACTACTCAATTGAGCATTTCACATGGTGTCACCGCAATTACTCTTACTTATCCTCCTCACCATGCAAAGCTACAAGTTCTACCTATAAATAATAGATGAGATAATGAAATGTTCTCTTTGTAACATTCCAGCTAGAGCTGGAGAATATGGAGTCCATCTTCAGGGTTCCTCCTTCCCCCGATGCGATCTGTCGCTACGAGTCCTGCCCTTACAAGCCCGAGATCTACCTGACTGACGTCGGCTTCAAGGGCTACGTCAAGGTGATGTGCAGCGAGCGATGTCGCGTGGATTACCACGTGGCCTGCTGGAAGAAGGTCAAATCCGAGGAGTACCTTGATGCTACCCACGAGAAGGTATGATTGGAGGTCAAGGGTCAAGAGGGGTTCAGGCGGTAGAATCAGGGATGCCAGTATTCTGGCTATTGTCGGGGAAAAAAATCACCTTTACAGAGCACATTCACTTAGTCTTGGTTATCAAGACTTTTATATGTCATCGCGTAAGACACTCGGCCTTTTCACCAACAGAGGGCGTTCACTCACTTAGATGATCACGTTGTTGTGAAAGCAGCCGCTACCGATTGATAGTTCATGCATGTCGTGCATGCAATGGGAAAACGATAGTAGCGAGATAACGAGCAACGTCTTGAACGAAGACGAGCCCATTGCTCTGCCATATATTGGAAATAGTGTGTGGGTCCGTGTGTGTGTGTGTTGTATACGGTGCGTTGTATACATGGTGATTGCAACGTTATCATAAAGATTGCATTTCACGACTCTTGTTTTCTGAAATTTTTGATTGATTTTACTCAACTTGGCTACCATAATGGGAAAAAGAATCGATGCTAGTGTAAAGAACAGGTTCAGTTGGCGTTGGCTTGAATCAAAAGACAACGAGGGATATTTTCTTTCCGTGCGCATGAGTGAATGTTCCCTCTTCCTTTGTGGATTTTTGTTCCCCTGGCTCTGGAGCAAAGAGCTGCTGGCATCCCTGTAGAATACAATTTGCAGTTGGCCCACTGACAAGAGGAAAATATAACTGTTATGATGAAGGGTATTTCCATGGTTACTCACGTGAATATTTTTGAGGTATTGGGCCCACTCTTAATGCCATAATTTCCTAACTTAAATGTATTTCTCGCATCATTTTGTTCACAGTTAGTCACATTATACCCAGACCTTACTTGGCACAAACAAATTTTTTCAGAAATTTGTTATATGTAATAATAATAATAATAATAATAATAATAATAATAATAATAATAATAATAATAATAATAATAATAATAATAATAATAATAATGTGGACTTATATAGCGCACGTATCCACCAAACTGGTGCTCAAGGCGCATTATATTATTACCCCTGCTCATCAGGCGCATAAATCATTCCTGAAACCATCTCAGCTCCCTAGAGAGTATACAGCTCAATTGCTGCCATTACAGCGCATATAGGGCTAATCAAACACAACAACCAACTCTGCCCTCACAGGTACCCATTTACCCCTGGGTGGAGAGAAGCAATTATGGTAAAGTGTCTTGTTCAAGGACACAAGCACCATGGTCGAGGTTGGGATTTGAACCCACATTCTGACGACTCAGACATCAGAACACAAATCCGATGCACTAAACCGCTCGACCATGGCACTCCATGATGTACGCTGCATAAGAGAAATATGCTGGTTACTCACGTTACACATCAGCGTTTTTTGTAGTTTTTTTTATTTATCAATGTCAGTTACATCCCTGCACATATTTGGAGCCGGAAATGCGGAACTATTTACGAAGAGTGTGCAGTGATGAACCATGTTAGGGATGAGGGCCAAAGTCATGGTACAGCCAAGCCTTTGATAAGCCCAGCCAAGCCTTTGATAAGCCCAGCCAAGCCTTTGATAAGCCCAGCCAAGCCTTTGATAAGCCCAGCCAAGCCTTTGATAAGCCCAGCCAAGCCTTTGATAAGCCCAGCCAAGCCTTTGATAAGCCCAGCCAAGCCTTTGATAAGCCCGGCCAAGCCTTTGATAAGCCCTGCCAAGCCTTTGATAAGCCCAGCCAAGCCTTTGATAAGCCCGGCCAAGCCTTTGATAAGCCCAGCCAAGCCTTTGATAAGCCCAGCCAAGCCTTTGATAAGCCCGGCCAAGCCTTTGATAAGCCCTGCCAAGCCTTTGATAAGCCCAGCCAAGCCTTTGATAAGCCCAGCCAAGCCTTTGATAAGCCCGGCCAGGCCCAGGCTACCTGGCCTCCTAATATGTCTGTCTTTTGTGAGTCCTAATCCTGTAACAATACAGTACCTGCCAATCAACATAACCTGGGATTCTGGAGGACCTAGCCCAGCCAAGTAAGAGCTCATTATAATGGTCGCAGTTGTGAACACAAAGACAGCTGAGATGTCAGTCAAGTCTGTGTTAACAATCAGAGCTATTTGAGATCTATTCATGAGTAAAGGGTCTTTTGTACTCGGATAGGTAAAGCTTGTAGCTTTGCATGGTGAAGAGGATAAGTAAGACTAATTGCGGTGACACCATGTGAAAATATCAATTGAGTAGTAATTAGTTCTGAAAAGAACCGGAGGTTACAACGTCTCCTGAAGATGATCAGAGCATACTGATCGAAACGTCGAGTTGTAACGTCCAGTTCTTTTCAGAAATAACTACCACTCAATTGAGATTTTCACATAGTGTCACCACAGTTAGTCTTGCTTGTACTCAGACGGGATTATATACAATGTACATATAGGCCCTTAGGCCTGGGAAAAGCCTGGGCCCATATTCATAAAAGCCTGCTAAGCCTAGTTGGCAACTAAATTGGCCCCTAACTGCCAATTAAGCCTAGTTGGATACTAAGTGTTATTCATAAAATGCCGCTAAGCTTAGTGGACTGCTAAGTTGTCTGCTAACTTTAGAGGTGATCCTGGGTACCTCTAAGTCACTAGTTGACAACTAAACCCTTCATTTGTATGTTTGACTCTGTGTTCACGATGCTGAGAACATAGAACTGCTTGTACATTGCATTCGATAGGCGCACACACACAGTTCGTGCATGCACAGCTCTATTGTTAGACACGTAAACATGCCACTCATATTGAAAGTGTTGTGTTTTGTGGTTTGGAACAATGCCAACTGCTAAGTTAACAACCAACTAAATCCTAGTTGACAACTACCTGGCACTGTCCCTAGCAGGGTTTTATGAATATGAAAATAGCAAGAAACTATGGAGTAGGCAACTAGGCATTTAGCAGCCTGCAAAGGCTTAGTTGGCTGCTAGTTTAGCAGGCTTTTATGAATATGGGCCCTGGGGCCTAGCCGGGCTTCTCAAAGGCTTGGCTGTACCACGACTTTGGTCCCTCCTTCCTTTACCATGAGTTGCAAATAAACATGTACATGTATATACACCATTTAACATTTTTTGTGTTACAGGAGATTTTGAGTAAAAGGTGTCGTACTCCGGATTGTGACGGCTATTTTATCAGTGTGACCATCTTCGGTCCGGATGGCCTGGAAATAACGAAGGTTAGTTGGTTCGGTCCTGTACTAACTACAAGAATAAGATTTTGAAGATTTAAAAAAAAAAAGTTTACATCTTTACCTCACAAGTGAAAGTTGGTTTTCTATTTATTTGTACTCACTATTCTTCAAGTGAAATGTTTTCATATTTCTGTGGTTAATATATATTTATTTACCCTAACCTGGCTAGGTATTCTGGCAAGGAACCTTCCTGAATCCTCCAAAATCCATCAGTGCACTTTTGGAAACATGCCCTTATATTCAAAATGCACCATGCATTTTCGTTGATCTTTCATATTCAGCACTTATGGCCTGTACAGTACTTCTTGCCAGGTAGTAATTTTGCCCCATTTGAAGAAGTGAAAGTACCAGTTTCTGAAAGTGCTGAATTTTTCACAAAAAAGTGCCCCTTGGAGGATTTTGCAGGATATGGGGTGGTTAGGGTTGAGTACAATTTTATTGGTTGAGACATGGACACATGGGGGGGGGGGGGGGGGTGCAATGAAGCCCTATCCTGTTCGTAAGTGTGACGCACTTGTAATCTCAATATAAACCACGCCCACTTCGCACGTGCTGGCCATTATAATATTTATACAAAAATAATTTATTATCCAAGCAAAATAAACCTTTAATACCTTGATCAAGGTTGCATTGTGTTAGCACTGGGGCGTGGACTGCAAGGTTGATGGCTCATCACCGGCTCGGTAGATGAAGAGCTGGGCTACTGGTGCTCTGGATATGTTCTATCGAATTAGCCTTTAAACTTACGTTTTCCATCCTTCTGTTTGGTAGCATGTTCTAGCAGAAGCCGACAAAACCAAGGAGAAAAAGAACAAGGGAGTGACGTAAGTCTGTGCCTTTGTTGTTTGTAAATAAAATTGTCGCGTCAGTACAACAAGGTCGTATCACAGTTGGGACCTTGTTGAGGACATGGATTTTGCTCAGTGCATCAAGGTCGTATCAGAGTTGCGACTTTGTTGAAGACATGGATTTTGCTCAGTGCAACAAGGTCGTATCATAGTTGCGACCTTGTTGCAGACGTGGATTTTGCTCAGTGCAACAAGGTCGTATCGTAGTTGCGACCTTGTTGAAGACATGGATTTTGCTCAGTGCAACAAGGTCGTATCATAGTTAGGACCTTGTTGAAGACATGGATTTTGCTCAAATTTTGCAACAAGGTCGTATCTTTTTTAAAGAGTTCCATGATGAACACGCAAAACCTATGGAAGAAGATACGACGTTGTTGCACTCAGTTTTTTTTATTGTATGCAAATTTATGCACTATTGCACTATACGACCTTGTACCATTTTTTTTTATTTTTTTTTTTAGATATGACCTTGTTGTTATGACGGGACGAAATCTCAAAAAGATTTTGAGCTGGATGTGCTTATTTTGAATGAACTTTGAGCTTGTTATGTTTAAGCAAGTCTTTTGAACATCACCAGGTTCTGCATCAGTGTCCGCATCCTTTGGATGGAACATTCAGCCGGAGATACTATTTAGTAATAATAATAATAATGTGTGGATTTATATAGCGCACGTATCCACCAACTAAGTGGTGCTCAAGGCGCATTATATTATTATCCCTGCTCATAAGGCTCATAAGGCTCATAAGGCTCATAAATCATTCCTGAAACCATCTCAGCTCCCTGGGGAGTATACAACTCAATTGCTGCCATTTCTAGCACATATAGAGCAAACCAACTCTGCCTTCACAGGTACCCATTTAACCCCTGGGTGGAGAGAAGCAATTATGATTAAGTGTCTTGCTCAAGGACACAAGTGTCACGGCCGTGATTCGAACCCACATTATGTTGCTAACACCAGAACTTGAATCCGGTAAGCTAGACCGCTTGTGTGCATAAATTTACCTAGGACACAAGACGTGAACGAGAAGAGGTTTACCCCTGTGATTTCTCAGGATTTTTCCTGATTTCAGGAATCTTTTTACAAATCTCACTTGGAGTTGTACCTCCAGTTCTTTTCAGAACTAATTACTACTCAATTGAGAATTTCACATGGTGTCACCGCAATTAGTCTTACTTATCCTCCTCACCATGCAAAGCTACAAGTTTTACCTAAATCTCACTTTGCCTCAAAATTTTCTTGAAAGAAGTAGCCTGTAATTGTGTCCAAACCTCTAGTTCCTTGTTTGTGGGGATGTGGAGAGTCTGTAAATCCTCCACAATTAAACATCCAGGAGGTTCAGGGGGAATTTGTTCTTTAGACCAAAGGGAGACCCGGGCCCGTTACCCATTTGTTAGGATTTTTGACTTTTGTCAAATCCCACCCCTGCTCTGGAATTGTTTCAAAATGTGCAGGTGCTGTTTAAAAAAAACAAAATCTTTTGACAGCAGCTTTGTTCTTGAAGGTCACCGACAATTAATTTGTTCCATGTTGTATTTTTGTTGACTCTGCGGCCACGCAGTAAGCAGCAAGGCAAGAAAAACCGCAAGGCGCGCAAGCAGGATGCAGCCAAGAAACAGCAGGAGAAAGGCCAGGGAGACGGAGAGGAGAAGGGGGCGTCCGTCGACGGTGAAGAGGAGGCCGAGAAGAAAAAGAGTAAGTGAAGATATGAATCTAAGAAATGGCCTCAAAGGTGATCCCAAGAAAGACTCTTCCAAGGGTTTTTAGCGCCGTAAACTTGGGTGTGATTCCAGGGGTCCAATTTCATAGAGCCACTTAGCAGCCGATTTTTTGCTTACTGTACGTTTGTCATTTCATAGCGCTGCTAACCGTTAAGCATAGAGAAAGGCATGCTAACTTGCCGGCCGTTATTGCTAGCAAATGAGTGATGCAACAATACGAATACATGGTGAACATGCCCGTGCCACTTCGGCTGACCTATGAAATACGCTTATCCTTAACCCTCTCAGTACCGAATTGTTTTGACATAAACAACCGCTGGTGACCGCATTGTTTGACCACTCAAGCGTGAAGCTCACATTCTTACACAACAGAAAGCTTGTGTTCAAAGGCCAATTTTACAAGCTCTATCATCACCTTGAAGATATCGTTTTACAGCAAAATAAATAATAAAAAATATCTTACTTATTGAATTCCCTTTCATAAAATCCAAAAAACATTAAGATCGGTCAATAAATGTCCAAGTTCTCGGTCTTTGTTTCCTCAGTGTGATCTGTAAACTCAAACACTTTTTTGTACACAAACACATGGCGCTCCGTAGGTGTTTGGCATTTCGGATCTTTACACTACAATTTGAAGGGATTGCATAATAGCAACCTTATTTTATTTCACCATCAGTGGAAAGATCCGATCTTGCTCTTTCCAATCATTGTAAGCTTGGGTATGGAGGGTGAACATGGACAAAACTACAGCTTTATAACAAATGGCCTTTGTGCTCAGGCTTGAGTGCTTTTTTGTGTGAAAGCTTGGTCGACTAAAGTCGCCTATGGTAAGGAAGAGGGGGTATGAGTGCAGTCGACTGAAGTCGCCTATGGTAAGGAAAGGGTTAAGCAAATTTTTGTGATACAGTTAACACGGTAATGGAATTGGGCCTTGGTGTGTTCTCAGTTGAGACTCTGCAACTTTTTTTTTTCAGGCCTGGGCCCAATGTCATAGAGCTGCTAAGCCGCTGTTTTTTTTTGCTTACTGTACGTTTTTCATTTCATAGCGCTGCTAACCGTTAAGCATAGAGAAAGGCACGCTAACTTGCCGGCCGTCATTGCTAGCAAATGAGTGATGCAGCAATACAAATCCATGGTGAACGCGCACGCGCCGCTCTGAATGTTCTTGCTAACGTGTGAAATACGCTTATGCTTAAGCAATTTTTCTGCTGTAATTAGCACGAAAATTTGCTTTATGCCGGTAAGCAGCACTATGAAATTAGGCCCTGGATGCAAGGCATTTATCCTTCTTGTTTTATTATTATACATTTCTGGTAATGAAACCTCAAGGATTCCTCAAAAGCTCATTAAAGGGGCAATATCGTCACGATCAACAGGGCATGGAATCGGAGTGCTGGTTTTAGATTAACTCAGTGATTGAAAATAATGCCCCACTTGAGAAAGTCATATTACCGTTGCTGCTGCTGCTGCAACTTCGTCGAGGTCATTGACAGATGTCTGGGGAAAACACTTGACACTCGAGTTTTACAAATGAATAATTTTTTGCCTTTAACAAAGGTATTAAAGATAAAGTCCATTTTGTCACACTCTGTCGAGGTCATTTACAGACGTCTGGGGAAAGCACGTGACACTCAAGTTTAAACAAATGAATCATTTTTTCCTTTCACAAAGGTATTAAAGATAAGAAGACGATAGAGGAGCCAGCCGCGACGAGTCTGAGGAACCTCGTTCCGCCGTCGTGGCCTGCAGCGTCTGATGCCACATCTGTCACAAGCTCCAACACGGCCGATGGAGACGAAGAGGAGGATGAGGTGGAAGAGGGAGAGGATGATGTACAGGTGGAGGCAGTTTACGTTCTCAAGAAAGATGACGTTGACGAAGAATCTGTGGTATGTTCAGTGGTTGTAGTTTAATTGATTTAAATTTTGCCCTACACCGACGTGCATACTCGGTGCTTTCCGAGTGTCTGTGAAAAAAACTTCACAGGCTACTCGGGCAGGATTCAAACCCACGACCTCCTGCTTACTAGTGCAGACGTCTTAACCTCTCAACCACCGAGCTTGCCCGATGACGATTGGCTGGCTGGAATCCTACATAGCAGCAGGTGCCGCGATATGTATAGGTTGGTGAAATTCTTGCGTCGGGTGATAAACAATTGATTTAATTTTGCCCTACACCGATGTGTGTGTCTGTGAAAAAAAATTTGTTACTAAATTATTTACCTGCAATTCAATCCATTTCAACATTTATTTCCATATTGGAGTATACATAAAAAAAAATGAAACAAAATCAATTCAGTAATTGAGTACATTCTCCTGACGATGATTAGAGCATGTTAAGTGAAACGTAGAGAAGACTCTGTGAAGTACCCATGGTTCTCCCTGAACCACATTTTCACTTAGCGATAGTTGAAAAACGAGTTGCCCGATATTGGTTCTCCCCTGAACCATAATCTCACTTGTAGCGACAGTCGAGATACGAGTTGTGCGATAAGGTTCTTTTCAGAACCTGTACCTCACTGAGCAATAGTTGAGATGACCACATGGATAAACACGCACTGCAAACCCAAACAATATCAATTTAGTACGTTTGTGATAAGTCAAATTTCTTAACCCTAACTCCCACTTGTCCACTTGCCCACTTGCCCGCACACAACCTGCCCGCACACAACCTGCCCGCACACAACCTGCCCGCACACAACCTGCCCGCACACAACCTGCCCGCACACAACCTGCCCGCACACAACCTGCCCGCACACAACCTGCCCGCACACAACCTGCCCGCACACAACCTGCCCGCACACAACCTGCCCGCACACAACCTGAATCCTACAAAATCCTTCAGTAGTAAAGCAAGCACAATGACCACTACCATTGTTATGCAGACTACATGTACGCGCACATGTGTTTCTAATCTGTGATACATGTACATGGCCCAGGGCCGGGGACCCTCCCTGCACGCATGGAGCAATAAACGGTGTCCACTGACCCAAGCACTGACCTTGCAATATACCTACAATAAACCTGGATGTGCATGTACTAAGAGGCAAGTAGGCCTAATAACCTCAATCCTCCAGAATCATTTTTTTGGACAGACCGACATTGTACAATGTAACCTCAATCCTCCATTTTCAACTAATGTCAAATATAACCTCGATCCTCCATTATCTACCCAAGCAAATAATCACATTGATTGTCTTTTTAATTACAGGTAAAAGCAGTCAGAGGTAAAACAAAGAAGAAAAAGTCTAAGGTAAGAGAGAATGCAACTTAGAGAGATATACCCTTCTGCCGTCTGGTAACACTAAGAACGAACTTGAACCAGAACTGCACGTATGGATTTAAGAGTCTTCTTTATAACTTTATGGTGTAAAGTTAATGCAGGGGTCATTCATCACCGTGACAACTTCTGTCTGGAAGCCTTTCATCTGAGGGGAGGAGGGCCAAAGTCACAGTACAACCAATCCTTTGAGAAGCCCGGCCAGGCCTAGGCAAAGTCTGGGCCTACTGGCCTATATAATCCCCTAGCTGAGCACAAAAAGACCTTTTACTCATGAATAGATTTCATGTTGCTGCTATTGTTACATTTAACACAGACTTGACTGATGCTTAAGCTGTCTTTTGTTCACATATCTGCAGCCAATATAATGAGCTCTTACTTGGCTGGGCTATAGGCCCTCCAGAAGGCCCAGGTTAGGTTGATTGGCAGGTACTGTATTGTTACAGGATTAGGACTCACAAAGGACAAATTAGGAGGCCAGGTAGCCTGGCCCCGGCCGGGCTACTCAAAGGCTTGGCTGTACCATGACTTTGGCCCTCCTCCCTTAATAGAAATGTTGCCGTCTTGCAACTTTTTGTAAAACGGAAACAAAATGTAATTAGTTTTTTGTGGTTGTTTTCTCCTACATTGTATTGTGATGACACTTTGATAGGTTTGCTTATATGATGTACAATTAGGAGTTTGTTTAAACCTTGAGGATCGATATGAATATGTATGCTACCTCATACCACTGTTGTAACCATCTATTTATTAACCCTCCTGTGACTGCAAGGGTCAAATTCAGTCAAAATGTTGATGTACTTGCCAAGGTGTATCTAGTGCACACCGTCAAACCTTACGTGTAGTAAGTACGACTCATAGGTTAAAATGAGTCGACCGGTTTTTACCATTGTTCTGGTATTGTTCAGGGTGGTCAAAATGACAGTCGAAACCAGTCAAAAATGCCCCCCGTGTGCACATTTGGGTCATCAGTCAAAAACAGACAGTTGACTGATTTTGACCTCTGTAGCTACATGTACTTGCCACTAAAGTGCAGCTCTGGCAGGAGGGTTTTTAAAGAAATATACACATATATTTTTTTTGAACACAGGAAACAGTAATAATGCCCGTGCCAATTGAATTCAATTACAAACTAGGACCGGGGTCCTTATCTGCAGAACATATTGGGGAGGACTACGGCGCTGAAGCTCAAGGGTAAGCTCATTCGTTCACTTGTAAAATGGACAATATCGTCACGATCAGAGCAGACTTTCCACAGGGCACGGGAATCGGCGTCCCAGTTTAAGATGAACACGGCGACTGAAAGTTACTGGCTCATTTATTCAGCAGCAACGGTAATGGGACCTTATCATGTGGGGTGTTATTTTCAGTCGCTAACTTAATCAAAAACTCGCGCTACGATTCCATGCCCTTTGGATAGTGACGATACTGTCACTTGAAAGCCCTTGTAAGCTATCAGTAAAAACATAAGACATAAAACGCAATAAAGGGGGCCACTTTGCATCCGTCACGTTAGCAGTTTTTCCAATGGTTATTTATTTTTAAGTACCTGAAACCGACCAAAAAGTGTTTCAACATGTGAATGGACATGCAGGCTTATACTAGAACTAATTTCAGTTGATTTATTTTATTTTTTTATTTTTTTATTTATTTTTTTACCCTCAAATTTCCATAAAATTGGACGGAAAAAGTTACCTCACTTTTCCGTCCATTTGTTGATGGAAATTTGAGGGTAATCAAAAAAATAATAGTAATAATCAACTCAAATTATCTTTAGGATAAGCATGCATGTCTGTTCAAATGTTGAAGTTCTTTTTGGGTGGTTTCAGATATTAAAAAAGAAAATTACAACCATTAGAAAAACTGCTAACGTGACGGTAGGAAAGTGGCCCCCTTTATTCTGTTTTATGTCGTAAGTGATTACATTTTACATAAAATTTACAATTGGTGTAGGTTTATAGTACCGTGTAAACAATCTCTTAGGAGTTGTAATAATTGTTGGTTCCGAGGCGAACCGATGATAAGAAACTCAACGTTACGATCATTATACTCTGACTGTCTTCAGGTGCACGGCGATGACATGTAGTTCTTCTTTAACCCTGTAACAACAACCTCGTTTGCTTGATATTGGGACAAAGGATAATAAACCATGTGTTTTGCGCATTATCAGAAGTCTGTTACCTACATGGAGTATGCCAGCCTGCTGCAATCCATACCGCGGCATTGTACTTCGAGTGCGCGCACGCACACACAGTGAGCTTGGTTTACGGGTTTTGCTCCCCTTGTTCGGCCTGCCGTGGAGCGTCATGGGATGGGCACATCCGCACGAAACTACACATGGAGTGCCATGGTCGATCAATTTAGTGTATCGGATTTGTGTTCTGATGGCTGAGTCGTCAGAATGTGGGTTCGAATCCCAACCGCGACCGTGGTGCTTGTGTCCTTGAGCAAGACACTTTACCATAATTGCTTCTCTCCACCCAGGGGGTAAATGGGTACATGTACATTGTACCTGTGAGGGCAGAGTTGGTTGTTGTGTTTGATTAGCCCTGTATGTGCCAAAATGGCAGCAATTGAGCTGTATACTCCCCAGGGAGCTGAGATGGTTTCAGGAATGATTTATGCGCCTGATGACCATGGGTAATAATATAATGCGCATTGAGCACCAGTTTGGTGGATACGTGCGCCATATACATTGTACATGTAAGTCTACATTATTATTATTATTATTATTATTATTATTATTACACACGAAACTCCTAGAGAACTCAACTTAAACAAGTAAACTTAAACCAGACATGTGCCAACAATCACAAGTGGGGAAGCACGGAAATGGTAAAGTGCGTGCGGGAGATGCAGTTCTCTCACACGGCGGGTTAGTCTCCCAGAGCTTCTTTTTGTGAGACCTTGCGCGACAGTCTGTGGAGCAGTACATCATGAATGGCCCAAATCCATCCATTGTTCTTGGAGTACTACGCCGTGGACAGTACACGAGTGGCACACTTCATGTAGTGCAAATAGACTTCTGGCGGTACGTACAAATGAAATTTCAAACGTGAATGGAAACGTATCAACATTTTTTTCATTTTGACATGTTGGCATCTCTGCTAAAATGAGACCGTCACTCTGGCTTATGTGTACGTGTCATTTCCCTTCAGTGCCAGATCCCATCCCGTTCTGGATCCCGACAACCCGTTTGCCGTCCCCGCAAATCTGCAAGAGACAGTGAGTGAGTTTGAGCGTACCTTCCAAGCGTCCAAGCTAACTGACCCACCGATAGTGGGAGCTTTGTCTGCAGATGAAGAGAGTCAGATAACAGCTTTACGCTTGTAAGTTTTCTTGTGATTTTTTTTTTCCCCTTGATTTTTTTTGTTTTGTTTTGTTTTTGTAAATCTCTGTTTGCTTTATAGAAAGTTTCTGGAAAGTTAAGGAAAGTTGCTGTAATTTACCAGGATTTATTATAATTTCAGATTTTGTTTACTTCGGCTCTTACCCTCCCCCTCTCCCCCCCCTCCTCCACCCTCCCCCTCCTAAATAGTTCACAAATAAATGCTTTACCAAATAAACACGTTTTTGTGTCTGGTTTTCTTGTAGGCATTTTGAAGAAGTTCTTCAACGTCTCGGTCCGCTGTCAATCACTGACATGCGTCTCGGTGACGTGCTTCAACACTTGCCGTTTGAACACCAGGCTATTGTCGACCGCTTCGGCGGCCTAGATAAGTTCCTCTTAGAATCGCGCCAGTTCAGAAAAATTGGGGATCATTTGTGTCTCGCAAGTGACTCCTCCAGGTGTCGTGCTATGGTGGAAGAAAACAGAGCGCTCAGGGCCGAGAGTTCTGGCGATCCCCAAGCCATAGGGCAAGTACATCTCTACTATAGGAACAACTCCCGAGCTAAACTGGCTCCAGAGCACTTCCCAAACATCAGTGAAGCATTGGCTGGGAATGCCCTGGAAGAGAGACCGAAGAAGCGTGATGGGACAGCTGAGGCGGCGGCGTCCGCCGCAAAAATGGACACCCTCGAGGACATCTTTCTCGACTCGGAGGACAACAGGGCAGCGAGAATGCAATCGGCTTTAGATGGCATTTGCAAAGGCACCGGAAATTCAGATAATAACCGCGACCATGAAATGCCCCGAGATGAAGCCAGTGAAAAAGCAGTCAAACATCCCAAGAGTGATGAGCAGAGACAGCTGAGAATTGAAAAAGTCAAATCAAAGACTGAATTAGATGAGGACAGTCCCGATGAAACTTTTGACCGTCCGAGTATTCTGAATGAAATATTTTTCCCTCACAAAGTCCAGAAAGGACTGCACGAATATAATAGATCTTCATTATCGTCAACCAGGGATCATCCTGAGATCATCAATGGATTAGAGATTCCCGCCGATAATGCTAAGCCATCACATGATAAATTAGCAGCCGCTGCTCGTATTTCCCTAGGACCTGATATTTCTAGCAATAGTCAACCTTTTATAGGCTCGTCTTTGGATTCAAAGATAAACTCAAAAATGACTAAAAATGAAGAGGAAAATCACCTCAGTGTTCCTCCGATTAGGACTCAGGATCCTGAATTTGATTCTGCTCAACGGCCTTCTGCCAGTTGCCACACGCCTGTTGCTAAAGCTGGCATCATTGAGAGCAATGAGAGTGGTTTCTATTCGTCCAGCATGAGCGGCAACTCCAGTCTTGATTCTGGCAAAAGTGAAGTGTCGCTGTTGACCAACGGCGACTCTCAAAATCTTTCCGGAGAATCCGGGAATAAAGGTCAGATATCGGAGACTGGGACTAGTAACCGTGACGATAAGGATAAATCTAGCATTAATACTGTGGTGGCTGACGCCGCCTTGGACGATGGCACCAGTGTGGATTTACCCTCCCTCGCCGCGGTGGAACCAACTTTAAAAAATGAAACCACTCGTGAACCAGGTCAAGTGGACATCCCCACCCAAGCTTCTTATCCCGTTTATAGCGCTTCAAATATTCCGGAAAACCAAGAGAATCTTGAATCCACGGAACCAGATTCAAACAGATCAGGCGGAGCGTCGTCAACTGGACCAGAAGAAGGCAATGTTGTCAACATGAACCAACACAATGAACTGTTGCAGAAGTACAATTCGTTGTGCGAAGCGTCCAAACATTTCTCGGAGCGTGAGAACACCAAGAAGACTGAATTTGAAGAGATGAATACATTAAATGCCCAACTTAATGTAAGTGTAATTCTAAATAATTGTTATTGGCCTTGCGTTTCGAACCTAGCAGGTTTTTTTTCTCAAAGGCAAAATGGGGAACAATTCTAATAGACTTGTTATTGAGCTGCAGCCATTTAAGGCTGTGCATTTTCGGTTATTTCAGGAACCGGATACCTGAAATTTGAAATCTTCGGATACCCAAGTACCCGTAAACAATTTTGTAAAATCACAAAAACTCCTGAATGTATAAAATAACCAATACGAATGCAAGTTTCAAACAAAAGCCGGCCAGTATGTGAGAGTCTGTTGGCAAATGTTACTTCTAAAGCCTTCATCCAAGTTTTCTTCATTTTGTTAGCAAAAAAATCAGAGACTTTTATTATTTTGTGTGGCTTAAAATGTTCAGTCGGAATTTTAAAAAGTCGGGTTCCATTTAAAAAAAAATGGAACCAGGTAATGACATTTTCGGTCGGGTATCCGGGTGAACAATGACATTAAGTCAAAGAGGATATGAGCCTGCCACTGCTGTATTTACCGTACCGGCGCTGTACTAACTCCAGGTTCGCAGCTTCTGCCGTCTCTTATGAGTTTGTCCAAAAATAATATAAAACTTCTTCACCAGCTCTTCATCTTACATTTTCAAACTTTTGCTGTCCTTATTTCTGCTGACCATCATTGCTGAAATCGTCTTTCTTGTATTCATCCAGGCCTGCTAGAGAGGGTGACTTGAATACATTTTTTTTTTTTTTTTGTACATGGCCTCACCTACCTCAACACATGAGAAGACCCTGAAGTAATAGTTATATGTTGGCAACAAATGGACTACTATTTCATACTACGAAGCTTGGTTGAAAATCCAAATTGTCCGTCAAATGTTCGGGAATCCAAGATGGCGGTGGCAAATAGAAACACGTGTGGATTGTTAACTTCCAGCGCCGACCAAAGAAAAATTCTCAGCTCGTTTCCACAAAAAAGGGAGGCCGAAAAACCTTCCGAAATCTTCTCTTGGCGAACACAAGCAGAGTCAATAATTACAGTCAATAATTGAAGATTTTCTGTAAACCCCAAATAAAGAAAATTTAACCCTAACCATCCTCAATCCTCCAAAATCCTCCTTGCAGTTTTGGAGGATTTTGGAGGATTGAGGATGAATGGTGATTGAAACACATGAGGATTTTGGAGGATTGAGGATGAATGGTGATTGAAGCATATGAGGATTTTGGAGGATTGAGGATGAATGGTGTTTGAAAAACATGAGGAATTTGGAGGATTGAAGCATATGAGGATTTTGGAGGATTGAGGATGAATGGTGTTTGAAAAACATGAGGATTTTGGAGGATTGAGGAGGTGAGCACCACTCATTTTGAACATAGTGCAAAATTTTGGAGG
This sequence comes from Zoroaster sp. YZ-2022, assembly GCA_029582265.1. NCBI lineage: Eukaryota > Metazoa > Echinodermata > Asteroidea > Forcipulatida > Zoroasteridae > Zoroaster > Zoroaster sp. YZ-2022. The sequence continues at coordinate 57,209,723 of CM055816.1, read as the reverse complement.
ATTTTGGAAGATTGAGGATGAATGCATTTTTTGGGGTAGGGCAATCGAAGGATTTTGAAGGATTGAGGATGGTACCCAGCAACTAGGGTCTAGTGTGTTAGGGTTAATCCACCGCGAGCGAAAATCTATGAGAACTGTAAAGGCACACTGCACTCTTGATGAACGTAAGTCCGTGTGTGTGTGTGTGTGTAGTTACATGAAATCTCGCACTCTTGTGAGATATGCAAAAACTGTACAAAGTTAATGGCTGTTGCATGCCGCGATTATTCGGAGTAAGTAAATCAAGTCAGTACAACCCCATGGTTCTCCCTGAATTACATTCGCGCTTTGTAGTGATAGTTGAGAAACGAGTTGCCCGATGTTGGTTTCTCTCCCTAAACCATAATCTCACTTGGTGATAGTTGAGATACGAGTTGCCCGGTGTTGGTTTCTCTCCCTAAACCATAATCTCACTTGGTGACAGTTGAGATACGAAGTTGCCCGGTAAGGTTCTTTTCTGAATCCTGTACCTCACTTTAGTTGAGATAAACAGTTACTGCAAACCGAAACGATATCAATACTCCACCATGCAAAACCTTTAAACCCTCCTACTACTACTACAACGGTCAAAATCAGTCAAAATGTTGGTATACTTGCCAAAGTGTATCTATTGCACTTATAAAAGTCGAACACTGTCAAGCATTACGTGTAGTAAGTACATATTACAGGTCAAAATGAGTCGACTTGTTTTTGACCGGTAAAAGCATTGTCTGGTATTGTTCAGGGTGGGCAAAATGACAGTCAAAACCAGTCAAAAAAATGCCCCCTGTGTGCACATTTGGGTCAACAGTCAAAAACAGGCAGTTGACTGGTTTTGACCTCTTTAGCTGTTTCCCACTAAAGTGCAGCTATGGTAGGAGGGTTAAGTAATAAATTCATTTTGAACATAGGAATTTCTGCCAGTTGAATTAATTTACAAACTAGGACCTGGGTCACCTCTCTCGTTCTCTCTCTCCTGCCAGATGACTGTAAGCAATTTAACACAACAACTTAATGATCTCTACAAGACGTACAATGAAGAGACCTCTAAGCTGAAAAAGGATTTACAACGGGTTACACAAGCCAAAGAAGTAAGTCACCATCAGTTTCTCTCAGATTCTGCATTGAGCAAAGTGTCAATAGGCTGCAGGCCTGTGATATCTCAGGATATTTCCTGATTTCAGGATTTTTTTGGTCACAAATCTCCCTTTTCCTCAATTGTTTTTTTTTTTTGAAAGAAGAGTTCAAGTAGCTACCAAGGACAAAAAGAAGTAGCCTGTATTGTGTCCATTCATGTAAGTGTCAATGGGCGGCAGGGCTGTGATTTCGCAGGATATTTCCTGATTTCAGATTTTTTTATTTTATTTTATTTTTTTAATTTTTAATTTTTTTTTTTACAAATCTCCCTTTGCTTCAAACTTTTCTTGAAAGAAGACTAGTTGCCACCAAGGAAAGAATGAAGTTGGCCTGTATTGTGTCCACACCTCAAGGTTCTTGTTTGTGGGGATGTAGAGTCTGTAAATTCTCTGTAAAACTTCCAAACATTTTTCAGGATTTGTTGTTACTTTTGTTAAATCAAACCCCTGGTGTATACTGGTTTGAAAATCAGTCTTGTACCGTGGTTTTTCAAATAATTGAATTGAATCTTTTTAGAACAAAGAAACCAGATTTAACAAGTTGCTTGAAAACGAGCGGAAAGCCTGGGAGACGGAGAAAAAGCGCTTTGCCAGTGACTTACACAAAATAGAATCTCAGATCCAAACCATGGATCATGATAATGCAAGGTAAGTGTTGGTTTTTTAGTTTCACAATATTTATACAGAGGAGTTGGGCCTGTGATTTCTCAGGATTTTTCCTGATTTCAGGATTTTTAAAATTTTTTAAATTTTTAATTTTTTTTTTTTTACAAATCTCCCTTTGCTTCAGAATGTTCTTGAAAAAGAAGAGAAATCGCCACCAAGGAAAGAATGAAGTAGCTTGTATTGTGTCCAAACCGCTAGTTTTTTTGTTTGTGGGGATGTGGAGAATCTGTAAATCCAAAATTAAACATCCAGGAGGTTCAGAGGCCTTTAGTCCTTTAGACCAAAGGGAAACCCAGGCCCGCTACCCATTTCACTGCTATGGGGTGCCAAGGGCGAGCGGTTTAGTGCATCAGACTTGTGTTCTGATGGCCGAGTCATCAGAATGTGGGCTCGAAGCCCGACCGCGACCGTGGTGCCTGTGTCCTTGAGCAAGCTACTTCACTGTACAGTGTTCCTCTTCACCTGTGAGGGTAGAGGTTGATATTGTGGTTGAAAAAGCTTCTGATGCGCTGCCTACGGTAGCTCAGGGCTGTATACTCCCCAGGGAGCTGAGAAAGTTTAAGGATTGATATTGGCCCAATGACCAGGGATAATAATGTAAAAGCGCCTTGTATCCTTCAGCAATTTGGCGCTCTATAAATCCAGTTATTATTCACTATTTTTATTATTATTATTATTCACTATTTTTTTACTCATTTTTCTCTAGCATAAATTACAAATTTACCCTTACAGTGTATTTTGTTCCAAAATCCTCTTAACCCTGACCCCCCTAAGTCCTGAATACAACAACAAAAAATCAGCCAGTGGAGTTTGGTGGATTTGGGTACACATGGCTATGCTCTATTCGCGGGGCTATACATGTTCACGTACAGCACTGAATCCACCAAAATCAAGCAAAACCAGTGGACAAAATATTTGCTACATGTAAGCCAGATTCTCAGCTTAGCAGTAGCCGCTGTAGTGAAGTGGCTTTAATGCCTGCTTATGATTCACATTAACCCTCCTACACATAGAGGCCACTGTAAACCACTAAATGTCCAATGTGTTGTACACACATTGTTTGTGCATATAAGCCACACTGCCCCTTTGAAGTAATCTCCAATGTACAAAGACACATGTATACCACAGTTGACCTTATTTTCAGCAGGTTATACTGTAAACAAACTCCCAATAATAAATCACTATCAGCCACCGAGACCAATAAACCATACCAAGCCTCCATCATCCATTGGGATATTCAGCAGTTATTTTGTAAACACAGACTCTCCATAGTAACCTACCACCAGCCACTGAGTCTGGAACAAAGTAATATGCCCTGCAATATGTCAATCACAAACCACTAAAACCAACAGACATATGAGGCATTATGTTACTATGCAGTATAGCTATGAGGAGCCAATGCCTACCACAGCAATGGCTTGGAGTGGCCTGAATGGGTTGTTTCAAAAATTTCACTGATTGTAGGAGGGTTTATAATACAGACAAAATACACAGTTGATTTTACAATTAATTACTACGTGTGTAAAGTGTAAGTTTAGGGAGGAGGGCCAAAGTCTTGGTACAGCCAAGCCTTTGGGAAGCCAGACCAGGCCAGGCCCAGGCTACCTGGCCTCCTAATCTGTCTTTTTGTGAGTCCCAATCCTGTAACAAAACAGTACCCGCCATTCCACCTAACCCTGGCTTCTAACCTAGCTCAGTACATTGGCTGCATTTGTGAACAGCTGAGGTTACAGTCAAGTCTCTCTTAACAGTAAGAGGTATTTGAGATCTATTCATTAGTATAAAGGGTCTTTTGTGCTCAGCTAAGGGATTATATAGACCCCGAGGCCTGGCTGGGATTCTCAAAGGCTTGGCTGTACCATGACTTTGGCCGTCCTCCCTTACGTTGAACTTGCTGCCTCCATTCCAGTTTTTGAAGTAGGATGGTTTTGTGTTTATTCCACAGTCTTATCAGACAGATCAAATCAAAGGATAAATTTTTGGATAATACAGCCAAGAGCAATAATTCAGAAAGGTAGGTAGACTATAACGTTGCATCAGTGCAACAAGGTCGTATCATAGTTATGACCTTGTTGCAGACTTGGATTATGCTCAGTGCAACAAGGTCGTATCTTTTTACAGAGTTCCAGGTTGAACACGCAAAACCTATGGAAGAAGATACGACGTTGTTGCACTCAATTGTTTTAATGTATTCAAATTTATGCACTATTACACATACGACCTTGGCGCATTTTTTTTTAGATATGACCTTGTTGTTCTGACAGGACGATAAGGTAGGTAAGTGCCATGAACGGTTGAGTGCATCGGACTTGTGTTCTGATGGCTGAGTCGTCAGAATGTGGGTTTTAAATCCTGGCCATGAGCATGGTTGCTTGTGTCCCTGGGCAAGACGTTTAACTATAATTGCTTCTCTTCACCCAGGAGTATAAATGGGGACCTTTGAGGGCAAAGATGGTAATTGTGTTTGATTAAGTTCGTTGCGCTACACATTTGGCAGCATGGGCTGCATACTCCTCAGGGAGTTGAGATGGTTCTAGGAATGATGACAGGGGTAATAATGTTCATGCGCCATGAGCGTCAAACTTGGCGGATACTGGCGCAATATAAGTGTCCATTATTATTGTCGTCGTCGTCGTCGTCGTCGTCGTCGTCTTCTTCTTCTTCTTCTTCTTCTTCTTCTTCTTCTTCTTCTTCTTCTTCTTCTTCTTCTTCTTCTTCTTCTTCTTCTTCTTCTTCTTCTTCTTCTTCTTCTTCTTCTTCTTCTTCTTCTTCTTCTTCTTCTTCTTCTTCTTCTTCTTCTTCTTCTTCTTCTTCTTCTTCTTCTTCTTCTTCTTCTTCTTCTTCTTCTTCTTCTTCTTCTTCTTCTTCTTCTTCTTCTTCTTCTTCTTCTTCTTCTTTGTCTTTACTGATTGTCATGGACTCATGGATCCTGGAAGTCACCAATGACAATGTACTCTCACTGTTTGGAAGGCACCAGTCTAGATTGAAATGAGACTAAATTTGGTGATTCGAGGCATATTAATTGGGAAAATAATTAGTTGATTGAGTAATAAGCCTTACAGCAGTTTTGATTGCATTTTCCTCCGATATCTGACAAGGATCGAAATGAAAAATTATCCCTGACTGGCGAAATTGCTGACGGAAATTTTTCCCCTAAAGTAGGTTGCAGTGGGAGAAATGATGTTGTTATGGGAAAAGAAGAAAGAAAACAAAAAATAATAATAAAAAAAATTCCCAAACGGATTCTTTTGATTTGACATTTTTATTTTTATTGTTTGATTTTTATTCTCAGGGACTTGTGGTTAGCTGAGAAGATGAAGCTTGATGAATCTTTGAGCAGCATGGAGAGAACCCATCAGGCGACTCTTAAAAGATGTCAAGATGCAGAAGTAAGTGGATACACTGCCCTTAACCAGTTGACGTCGGGAATATTTTTTTTTTTTCGGTCCCCCGTGCGGGTTTATTTTCAGTGAAAAATCTGAAAAAATTTCTAGCCATTAATAATTTGTTTTGTCAATGAAACTAAGTTCGGACAACCAAATAAACACCTTTACTCATTGACATTTCGAGAATTAAATGGCTAGTTTTTTAATTATGGTTGTGTTTGTTCAGCACAATTAGACCGTTGGCAAGCTCCGATGCAATGGCCTATTAGCGACCAGCACCCGGTCGAAAAGACGGCATACCTGGAGGGAGATCGAATGCCTCGTAAACAATGGATATAAATCCGTCTTTACAAATGCTTGGCTGGTACGTCAAAGGAACAGGTCTTGGATAAAGGGATTAGGCAAAAATCAACAAAAAGAGTGAACTCGTTCAGTATTTGCAGTGCATTTTGTCCGGGGCCACCGAACCGTGACCCCATGGACTCTGAGAAACGATTGCGTGTATACACGTCAGCCGCCACGATGGCACGCCACGTGTGGCATGTTGACAAGTCTCCCGGTGACACACACAAAAATCAGAATGCGTGTTTAGACGCTCTCCGATCCGCTGTACAAAAAAAAAATTGCGTGTATACACGGCATCCGAAGCGAACTGGTTAAAGGCCCCCTATGGGCAATTCCGTGGTTACTCATGTTACATTTTTGACGTATTGAGCCCACTCTTAATGCCATAATTCCCTTACTTATATATTTCACTCATCGGTTTCTTTTTTTCAGAGTAGTTGCGTTACACCAAGACCATACGCGGCACAAAGAAATAATTTCAGAAATTTGTTATATGCATGCCGACATGAGATTCTTCCTACTTTTGTAGGAAATCCAACCTTTTGATTTTGAAAATCCTACCATGAAACCGGGTTCCGACTAACTTCAGACCATGGAAACTTTCCTTGTGTATCATTTTATTGTAAATACCAAGATAAAAAAAAACGTTTCCTTGCTATACATGGCTATAGAGGTAAACCGCTATAGGCTAGTATATGCCTAATGATAATGGCAAACATTTTTCCTACCTTTTCACTTTCTCACAATATCATTCTCACAATAACATGTTGGTTTTTCCTCCTATCCAGCGTACATATAACGAATTTCGGAAATTATTTCTTTGTGCTGAGTAAGGTCTGGGTGTAATATAACTGTGAAAAAAATGATGAGTGAAATATATATTATGGCATTAATTTAACCATCCTACACATGGAGGCCACTCCGATCCAATAAATTCTGCTCTTAAGCAACCTTCAGTACATACATGTACAAGCCTGCTGTCCTTTCCAAGTAATCTTACAAAATCAACTGTGTGTTGTCACCCAAGGCCACTGTAAATGTTTGAACATAGTAGTATGGCCTGCAATGTATCAATGGGAGACCACCTTACCCTGCAATCTCAGTGGTGTGACAGTGCACAGAAGGGTAACCATAGGAGGCCACTGACAACAACTAATGGCTTGAAGTGGCCTGAATGGGTTGTTTCAAAAATTGCCCATTGGTCATCTCCCCCCAAAAAATACAACAAAAAAATAAATATGATGGTTGTATCGAAACCTTTTTTTTAGTAAAATTAGTGGAATAAATCCAAAATGAATTTCTGTCCTCCAAATTTGATATTCTTTGCAAAACAGGGTGTCCAAATAAGTAACTTTTGCATGTGTTTAACCCTTTCGTTACCATTGGCGACTTCATTCGACCAACACACATACCCACTGTTGCTTACCATTGCCGACTTTAGTCGACAACACACATACCCCCTGTTGCTTACCATTGGCGACTTTAGTCGACCAAGGTCACCACACACACAGCACTTAATTGGGAGTATCATGACCAGCTTTTAAAACAGCTGTATTTTTTCCCTTCTTCACAGTCCATACCCATGCTATATATGGTTGGAAAGACTGATTCCTTATCTTTCTAATGGTATACATGTAGCCCAACCTACATGTTGCTATTATAGAAATCAGACATAATACAAGTCAATCCTTTCAATGGCCATTTGTGCTATGGAACGCCGTATACTTGTGTACAAAATGCTCTCTGTTTGTGAAACAAGGTCACGGGAAGTAAAATAGATAACCCGGTCATTTTACATGCAATCCCGTTGATTTCAGTGTCATATGTAAAGAAAATTTTGTGAGCAACAATCATTTCATTGAATATATCTTTCTCCAACAAATTCTTCATGATGAAAAAACGAGTTTAGTAAAAAGTGCCTATAAATGGATGCATACTGTTGTGAAATAATGTGTGAATTCATGCATGACTGGGCAGGGAATTCAGTAACCAGTGGGATATCCTGTTAACAAATAAAACAGGGTGTCCATTTTATAGCAAACGGGTTGTCCAAAAGACACCCAAAAGGTATTGCTGGTTAATACTATGGGGAGGTGGGGGGGTTGTAAACTGGTGTTATAATACATTTTCTTTGGTCTCTATGTTTTTTTTTGTCGTTTACAGATTACCGTACTCCGTTTTCAATGTGTTAAGGACATTAGTCCAGTGGAAGGGGCCATTAACGATTGTGAGTTCCACGTCAATAACTACCACAGTTTTTTACAAAGGTGTGTATGTGTGAGCAGAGATCTCATCAGTCTGATTTTTATATGACATTCATTTTATTTTATTTTTTTATTTTATTTATTTATTTTTTTTCTCTCCAGCTCTTCCAAATCTCAGTTTTCACATTTTTTTTTCTTCAGCTGCAGTTGTTCTTATTTCTATTTTCACATTTTTTCTTTTGTCCCCCAAAATTTTTTTAACAGTGGAAACTTGTGAATTTTTTACTTCCAGAAATCCCAATGTGAACGAGAATTATAAGGAGTTTGGAATTGCATGGGAGAACTGTCTTCGAGACAATCAGGCAAATTTGGCAAAAGTTAAGGTATGTGTTCATCGGAAGATTGTACCGAAGTAAAAAAGAAAAGAAAAGAGATAATGTTTTACATTAAAATATTTTAATAATAATAATAATAATAATGTGTGGATTTATATAGCGCACGTATCCACCAACTGAGTAGTGCTCAAGGCGCATTATATTATTACCCCTGCTCGTAAGACTCATAAATCATTCCTGAAACCATCTCAGCTCCCTGGGGAGTATACAGCTCAATTGCTGCCATTACAGCGCATATAGGGCTAATCAACCAACTCTACCCTCACAGGTACCCATTTAACCCCTGGGTGGAGAGAAGCAATTATGGTTAAGTGTCTTGCTCAAGGACACAAGTGTCACGGCCGGGATTCGAACCCACATTCTGCTGCTAACACCAGAACTTGAGTCCGGTAAGCTAGACCGCTCGGCCACGACACTCCATTTTAATATTAACTGGTTTCCAGTTGATTAACCCTAACCACCCCAATTAACTGGTTCCCTAACCACCCCAAATCCTGCAATATCCTCCAAGGGGCACTTTTTTGGAATAAATTCAGCACTGTCGGAAACTGGTACTTTCACCTCTTCAAATGGGGCAAAATTACTACCTGGCAAGAAGTACAGGCCATAAGTGCTGAATATGAAAGATCAATGAAAATGCAGGGTGCATTTTTGAAGATAAGGGCATATTTCCAAAAGTACACTGATGGATTTTGGAGGATTCAGGAAGGTTCCGAGCCAGAATACCTAGGGGGTTAGGGTTAATATATATTATATTAACCCTTCTGTGACTGCAAGGGTCAAAATCAGTCAAAATGTTGATACACTCGCCAAGGTATATCTAGTGCACTTAAAAGTCAAGCACGGTCAAACCTTTATACGTGCTGTAAGTGACATTTACAGGTCAAAATTAGTGGACCATTTTTGACTGGTAAAAGCATTGTCTGGTATTGTTAAGGGTGGTCAAAATGACAGTCAAAACCAGTCAAAAATGCCCATGTGTGCACATTTGAGTAAACAGTCAAAACAGGCAGTTGACTGATTTTGACCTCTATAGCTACTTGCCACTAAAGTACAAGTACAGTAGGAGGGTTAAAAACTACTGGGGGGGGGGGGGGGGGGGCGTTGAGTGTGCCAAGAGGTTTTGTCAGTGAGTATTGGTTTTGATCTTATCTTGAATTTTGTCTGAAGCCTACATGCATTACTTGTTCTGTTGGTTATTTTGATTTCCTTTGAGAAAGAACCTGCTACAATGTAGGTTTGAAACGTAAGGCCAAAAACCATTCTTTTGCATTTATACTACAGGTCCTTTTGGTTGGTAAGCAGTTTGCAACAGCTAAGTCTCTATTTATGCCAACTGAAATCTTCAAATGTTTAATTTTGCCTCCATATTTTTCCATTTATTCCACAGGCTAAATATGACGAGTATATTCAGTGGATTAAGTCGGGGCAGTCCCTTAGCCAGTTAGCGGTGATTGAACCTCCAAAACCCCTCAAGCCTACCAACTACCAAGGAGTGGTAAATACTGAAATGTAGTTTTTTTTTGTGGAATACCATTGTAAGGGACAACATGTGGAGATTTTGTTTAAAGGAGGAGAAGCCCAGGCTGCCTGGCCTCCTAATTTGTCTTTTGTGAGTCCTAATCCTGTAACAATACAGTACCTGTATAATTTGGGCTTCTGCAGGGCCTAGCCCAGCCAAGTAGAGCTCATCATACTGGTTGCAGTTGTGTACAAAAGACAGCTGAGGGGTCAGTAAAGTCAAGGTTAACAACAAGCGCTATTTGAGATGTATTAATTAGTAAAGGGTCTTTTGTGCTCAGCTAGGGGATTATATAGGCCTGGGCAAAGCCTGGACCTGGCCAGGCTTCTCAAAGGCTTGTCGATACCACGGCTTTGGCCCTCCTCCATAACATAGTTTAATATCTGAAACCTTTTCTGGATGCAGGTTTAGACATTAGAATGTTTGTTTTGATTAGGTTTCGATCAGAAGTCTGTTACCTACATGGAGCGTGCCAGTCGTGGACTAACCTAGTCCCATGGCATACTACTCCCCGAACAATGGATTCGGGCCATTCATGATGTATTGTTCCACAGACTGACCCCGCAATGCCTCAAAATGAAACAGTGCAGTCTGGGAGACTTTCTACCCGGCATGTGAGTGAACTGTATCTCGTTTTGTGCACCTTGGCGTTTTGCGTGTTTGCCTTACAGATGGTTCATCTGCATCTAGTTTAAGATTGCGTCTAGTTCCAGGAACTAGCTTTCCGCATCAAGCACCTAATCCCATGATGCAAACCTCGTAACCATGCTTGTTTTGCATGTGTGCATTTGGAGTACAATGCCATGGAATATGTCAAGGCAGGCTGGCACACATCATGTAGGTAGTAGACTTCTGGCTTCATACATGTTTGGTATAATTAGGTTGTCTCTATCAACAGCAATATTGAACATTCCCTCTAAATTTTATTTGATGTTTTTATGCGAATTTAACCCTTTTTTTTCTTTCTACATATCTTCCAGCCTCCACCTCCAATAACACAAAATTGGCAGCATATTGGACCCCCAGGAGTTGGTATCTCGTTTGGGCCCCGTATGGGAACCCCAGTTATGTCCCATGGTGCACCTAACCAACAGATACCCCCGCCCAATCAGATGACCTCAACCAATCATATGCCTCCACCAAATCAGATGCCCCCACCAAATCTGATGCCCCCCAAAATGGTGTCAGCGGTGGGATCCGCAAACCATCAGCAGGTAGATCACCATGTGGCTGCACTGCAAGAGAGGAGATCTGCGACACCCCCGAATATGGTGTCAGCAGCCGGATCCACCAACCAGCAGCAGGCAGGGCCACGGCAGGTCACTCCGCAACAGACACCAGAACGAGAGCCCACACCACCGATGGTGGCCGGAGGACAAGCTCAGTCTCAAGAAGCAGCTGCTTCTGTGTTGAGCAAGAATAGGTTTCAGGCAAACACAGTAACAGTGCCGGTGTCCCTAGCTCAGAAGAATCCCCCGTGGCATGTTCCTAGTATGACTGGGGCCAGGATTTCAGGAAATGGTGCTGGACAAGGCACCCAGTTCACACAACAGCAGCAGGGGTCGACACAACAGCAGCAGGTGTTTACACAACAGCAGCATGGGTCGACACAACAGCAGCAGTTGACACAACAGCAGCAAGGGGCGACACAGCAGCAAAGGTCGACACAACAGCAAATGTCGACACAACAGCAAAGGTCGACACAGCAGCAGCAGGGGTCGACACAGCAGCAAGGGTCGACACAGCAGCAAGGGTCGACACAGCAGCAGCAAGGGTCGACACAGCAGCAAAGGTCGACACAGCAGCAGCAGGGGTCGACACAACAGCAATGGTCGACACAACAGGAAGGGTTGACACAGCCACAAGTACAGCTTGCCAGACAACCACCTGTTTCCTCGGCCTCCCTAAATGGTAAGCACCAAGACCAAAGAGTCAGACTCTTGCTGATTGTTAGTCTTGGTTCAAGACTGTGTTTGTATGTTTTTTGATACACGATCCATCGCCGCATGCTGAACCGCTATCAAACACAGTCTTGGAAAACTTGTTGAATCTCCCTCCAAAAACAGGGGGAAACCACTACGCATGGGTCAGTTTGATATACTGAGGCGGCCCACATTTTTGTGAAACAAATTAAATGGTTGTTTATAAGCGTGCGCACCAAAAATATCGGCCAAGCTAGCCTATCAAATTGATGCATGCATAGTTTGTGAGTCCTAATCCTGTAACAATACAGTACCTGTCAATCAACCCAACCTGAGCTTCTGGAGGGCCTAGCCCAGCCAAGTAGAGTTCATTATAATAGCTGCAGTTGTGAACAAAAGACAGCTGAGGTGTCAGTCAAGTCTGTCTTAACAATAAGAGCTAATTGAGATCTGTTCATTAGTGAAGGGTCTTTTTGTGCTCAGCTAGGGGATTATATAGGCTCCTAGGCCTGAGCAAAGCCTGGGCCTGGCTGGGCTTCTCAAAGGCTTGCCTGTACCACGTCTTTGGCCCTCCTCCCTAAAACGTCTGATCAAGGAGAAATGCATTCACTCCTAGGTAAGTTTCACACTATAATAAAAAAAATTTCAATTACCAATTCTTTACCTTGCCTTCAAGTGGATCAATCATTTTACCTCCACATTTGAAATAAATTCCATGGCTAATTATTTTTAGGTGCCCAGCGGAGTTCAACCCCGACCAGCCATTCACCTCCCCTGGCTGAAGCAGCTGCCCCAAACCCAGCACCGCAACGAGCCATGCCTGAAACTCTCCAGCCGAGGAGTAACTTTGAGAAGATCATCTTCCCACTTCAAAACATGTTCCCGGAGTTCAACAAGTAAGATATATAGACAAATGTGACCAATGACATCACATGTTTACAAAAGAGCCCCCCCCCCCCCCCTCCCCCCAAAGGTCAAACTGCGCCGGGCACAAAATGTACACTGGTCTACAACAAGAAATCATCAAATCTGATATTTTGAGATGTCCGCAGAAAAATTCTTCATTTGATTTATTTGTAACAATAAGGCACTTACATTACAGCTCAAATAATATTCATCTCATAGTGTTAGCCAGAGGGGTGTCTGAGGTGTTTTTTGGACACCCTATTTCATCTGTCATTTACATTGTTAACCCTCCTACCATCAGTGCAATTTTTGAAACAACCCATTCAGGCCACTCCAAGCCATTAGTTGTTGCTAGTGGCCTCCTATGGTTACCCTTCTGTGCACTGTCACACCACTGAGATTGCAGGGTAAGGTGGTCTCCCATCGATACATTGTAGGCCATACTAATATGTTCAAACATTTACAGCGGCCTTGGGTGGCACACAGTTGATTTTGTAATATTACTTGGAAAGGACAGCAGGCTTGTACTTGTATGTACTAAAGGTTGGGGAAGAACATATTGAAAATTTAGTGGATCGGAGTGGCCTCCATGTGTAGGAGGGTTAAAGTATTTTAAGTGAACAATTTGGACACCCTGTTTTGAAATTTCCAGCCACTTTGGACACCCTATTTCTAAATCTTGGCTAACACCTTGATTCATCTGAAAATTGAAACAGTTCTTGATGTAACGTGGAGAAAGTACAGACTCTGCAAACAAATACACACACCTTTGCCTGGCGGGAAATCTGCCGGATACTCTCAAACGTCACGCATTAGTGTAAGCAAGACACATGGTTTATAAATTTGCCTTTGAGAAAGCTCCTGGTAGTTCTGAAATGCATTGCTACAATAAAGTTTGGGGATGGAACTTGCCACTAAGCGACCCTCGCCAATCTCGCCCGCAAAAACCACTGGGTTATTCTCCCAGTATTATCGGGAGACTCGCCCGGAAAGCAGTGATGAAGCTGCAGTCCTCAAAAAATTCCATTGTTAACTCCCTTAAATCCATTGACAAAAGAGTGTTCCTGCAGGGAATAGACCTTTTGAATTGCCAATTAAGCCTTTCCATTGTGTGGACATATTAACGTTGGGCCAGCCATGCCCAGCCAGGCAAAGCGGTAACATCGAACTGGCGTGGCTGGCTTCTGTTGTTAAGGTTTTTCTAAAGGTCTTGTAGTGAGGACGAGAATTTTTGTGGGTGAGAATTTAGATTGTTCCGGGTGGAGTTAGTGGGCGGGATTGGCTAAGGCCCCTAAAGTTTAGCTACAGTAGGAAGGTCTTTTAAAAAAAAAAAAATTATAAACTGTGTTATAATTTGTTATTCTCAAGTGTTTATTCTCCCAAATTGAATGCATTATTGTGAATTGTGGTGCTATGGAATGAAAATAAACGAACCATGCCAGGCCTGTTGATTTCTCAGGATTTTTTTCTGATTTCAGGATTTTGTACAAATCTCAAATTGTTCTTGAAAGAAGAGAAGTAGCCACCAAGGAAAGAAAGAAGTAACTTCTAGGTTTCTTGTTTGTGGGGATGTAGAGAGTCTGTAAATCCTCACAAATTAAACATCCAGGAGGTTCAGGGGGTGCTTTGTCCTCTAGACCCAAATGGAGACCCAGGCCCGCTACCCACTTTTCAGGGTTCATTACTTTGGTTAAATCACATCCATGCAGTGCAAAGCTTATTGAATTACTGTTGACCTGTCCAGGGTCCAGCTGACGAAGGTGATCAAAGACGTCCGAGCGGCCAACAGGGGCTCCCTCTCCGGCCTGTCCATTGACGAAATCATCAACCGTGCAGCAGAGCTCATCTTGAACCAACAGAGGATCCGGGCCGAACCACAGGTATGTATTGTACGTTCTTGTTGCTACATGGTTTAAAATAAGTGACCCAAGAATATGTACACTCATAGTAAGGATAATCAATGATACATTTACCTACATGTACGTAACAAGGACACCGTGTCATAAAGCTTGCCCCAACCTGGTGGAATGACCCAAGAATGTGCACTCATAATAAGGATAATGAATGGTACATCTACCTACGTAACAAGGACACCGTGTCACAAAGCTTGCCCCAACCCGGCGGAATGACCCAAGAATGTGCACTCATACATAATAAGGATAATGAATGGTACATCTACCTACGTAACACGGACACCATGACACAAAGCTTGCCCCAACCTGGTGGAATGACCCATTTGTATTTTATCAATTAATTTCAGTCCCCATGTAAACTGTTACTTACAGCTTTGGCATTTACGTTTTCATGTTTGTCAGAGAGGCAAATCCCAACAGGGACCCGCCGGAGCCACATCCAGTCGGCCTCCCAATAGCTATGTACCTTCGACCCTTAAGTGGGAGCCGGCCGTAAAGCCACAGGTGTCGGCGTGGGGCGCGAAGCGTTCGGAGATTGACGACTTTGAGGAGGAAGAGGAAGACCCCTGTGTGATTTGCCACGAGGAGATGGTGAACAACGCGGTGACCTTGCGCTGTGGACATAGGTTCCATCCCTCTGTAAGTTTGACTTCACTTTGTTATTAATGAATTATTGCTTCTGTTTTTTATCTGTTATTTTATAACTATGCCTTGGAATGGGTTATAGAGCAGGGGCCATGTTTCATAGAGTTTTGGTTTCTCTTATCCTCAGTGCATTAAGTTATGGCTCCAAGAACAGCGTACGTGCCCGACTTGTCGCAACTACACATTGCTCCCGGATGAGTATCCATCACCCATTTAAGAATGGTGTCTAAGGAGGATCTCAACATCCAAGCTGGGTTCGCCCCCGATCTCTATAAAGGAGGAACCCAACATCCAAGTATGATCCAAATGTCCAAGGAGGAACCTATCATCCAAGTAGGAACCAAATGTCTAATTAGGAACCCAACGTCCGAGTAGGAACACACGTCCGAGTAGGAACACACGTCCGAGTAGGAACACACGTCCGAGTAAGAACCCCACTTCCAGGGAGGAACATCGTATCCTAGTACTGTAGGACCTAACGTCCAAGTCGGAAACCTACTTTTAGCCCAAGCAGAAAACTATTGTCCAAATAGGAATCCCTTTTTCACGTAGGATGTGACGTCTCATTTTAGAACCCCACATCCAAGTTTATGAACCTCGCGTTCAAGTAGGAACCCAACGTCCAGGGAGAAACTTCAGGTTCTTCAAAGCTTAAGATGAGGCTGGATGCTTCGATGAGGTAGGAATGGATTGGCTGTTAATATGGAAATTAATCAATTTATATTTGGAAATTAATCAATTCACATTTGGAAATTAATCAATTCATATTTGGAAATTAATCAATTCATATTTGTTACGATTTGGTTCTTTGGCAATTTTTTAAGTACGTCAGAATTAAAGGGACAGTATCGTCACGATCAGAGCAGACTTTCAACAGGGCATGGAATCGGTGTCCTCGTTTACGATGAACACAGTGACTGAATATTACTGGCTCATTTATGCAGCAGCAACGGTAATAATGACCTTATCATGTGTGGGGGTATTATTTTCAGTCGCCGTAGTTAATCTAAAACTAGCACTCCGATTCCATGCACTGTTGATGATATTGTCCCCTTGGGCATTAAAAATAACGAAGAAGAGTAATTTAAGATGTGCACATGTATCGCACCTGTTATTTTGTGCGTTATGAGCATTTTCAGGAAATGTTCTTTAAAAAAAAAAAAACCTTTGTAAAAATTGCTATTTTAAGCAAATATGTTAAAATGAAATATTTGACAAAATACATGGTAACATTGAGAAGCATGGTAATTAGTTGTATTGTAATTCCCAAATTTGAATTTGGTTTGGTTACTGCATTGTACTGCTAAACGGACAACATTTATTGTACAATTTCCACTCTTCGTGGAGTGCCATGGTCGAGCGGTTTAGTGCATCGGATTTGTGTTATGATGGCTGAGTCGTCAGAATGTGGGTTCGAATCCCAACCGCGACCGGGGTGCTTGTGTCCTTGAGCAAGACACTTTACCATAATTGCTTCTCTCCACCCAGGGGTAAATGGGTACCTGTGAGGGCAGAGTTGGTTGATTAGCCCTATATGCGCTGTAATGGCAGCAATTGAGCTGTATGCTCCCCCAGGGAGCTGAGATGGTTTCTGGAATGGTTTATGCGCCTGATGAGCAGGGGTAATAATGTACAGCGCTTTGATACCTTGTTTAAAAGCGCTTTAAAATGCCCGACATTATTAATACAAAAAATGGTTTGCTTTTCTTTCTTAAAGGAAATTAGCAACTCTCTGATTAACACGTTTTGTTCATATGAAATACTCATTTGTGTAAATACTGTACAATAATAATAATAATAATAATGTGTGGACTTATATGGCGCACGTATCCACCAACTAAGTGGTGCTCAAGGCGCATTATATCATTACCCCTGCTCATAAGGCTCATAAATCATTCCTGAAACCATCTCAGCTCCCTGGGGAGTATACAGCTCAATTGCTGCCATTACAGCGCATATAGGGCTAATCAACCAACTCTACCCTCACAGGTACCCATTTAACCCCTGGGTGGAGAGAAGCAATTATGGTTAAGTTTCTTGCTCAAGGACACAAGTGTCACGGCCAGGATTCGAACCCACATTCTGCTGCTAACACCAGAACTTGAGTCCGGTAAGCTAGACCGCTCGGCCACGACACTCCACAATAATAATAATACAATAATAATAAGAAAATAATAATAATAAAATAATAATAATAATAATACACGATTTGTATAAAGTTCACATATCCTAGCGACTAGATAAAGGCGCTGTACATTATTACTCCCTGCTCATGAGGTGCATAAATCATTCCTGAAAACCATCTCAGCTCCCTGGGGGAGTATACAGCTCAATTGCTGCCATTTCGGCGCATATAGGGCTAATCAAACACAACAACTAACTCTGCCCTCACAGGTGTGCATTTACTCCTGGGTGGAGAGAAGCAATTATGGTAAAGTGTCCTGATCAAGGACACAAGCACCATGGTCGCGGTTGGGATTCGAACCCACATTCTGATGACTCGGCCATCAAATCCGATGCACTAAACCGCTTGACCATAGCACTCCAGGACATGATATAGATTAGACTGACGTCACTGTTTATATACAAAAAAAATAATGTTAATATAAAACACATAAAAGAATACATGTGTTTAGGTCTGGAGAAAATATCTAACATTCATTGAAACATTTTATTATTGTGATAATTTGAGAGTTTTTCACTTGCTGTTGAAGTTGTCAATGCGGATTTTTTGTGAAAGTTATTGACAGTTTCAAGTTTAAGAGATTTTGCCGAGTACATGTATTTGTGCATGTATGCTTTATATGAGGGGTAGCTCAACTTCCTTTTTTTGGGGGGGGGGGGGTATTTGTAATGATTTACACATTGATTATATTGGTCATAATAGATTTGATTTCTTGCATTTACACGTAAAGCTTGAGTATGCTTTACAACATGGTTTGTTGTTTTATTGAATTTCATTATATACATAACAGCAAAAGAAACATCACCCCTAAAAATATTTATTATTTTCATTTTATAATTAATATAATTTGTTTAATGAAGAATATTATGAGTATGGAGTGTAACACGAACACAATGTGGCAAATTTGGTTGACCTGGCAGCCAACCATCCCACAACATTGTATATTTATTATGTTTAATAATATAATTACTTAACAAAATTTAGGGGGTGACGTTTCTTTTGCTGTTATGTATATTTGTCATCACTGAAAATTTGTGTGCATTTGAATATGTGTAGTTAATATTAGTAAGGTTTATGTTGGTACCTGAACTATAAAGCATGTTAGATTTCAAATCTTGGGTATTAAAAATAAGGTCTTAAGGTTTAAAAGTGGAATAGCGGAGAATAATACAATGTACATACATGTATCACACATATCATTTTCAGTAAGTGGTTTAAAAAAAAATGCTTTAAAAACTTTCTATTTTAACTGAGGAAAAAGTAAAGACTGTTTGTTTGCGATGATACCGTGTGAAAACATTCTCTTTCGAGTAGTGACTAGTTCTGAAAAGAACTGGTGGATACAACTCGACGTTTGGATCAGAATGCTCTGGTCGTCTTCAGGAGAAAGGAATACAATTTTTTTACAATTGCATATTTGACGGGATACTAGGTTTTCTTGATATGTTGATTCATATTTTTTGGTAAAATTTTCATTTTCTAACATTTGCAACATTATTTAAAAACAAATATTCATGCAATTTGTCCATTTATGATTAAAGTCGATGGTGGTCGCACATTGTGAGTTGCAACCTAGTCGCAATGATGCAATGAAAAGTACATAAGCATGAAACTTAACTTGTAATATTATCTTCTTTTTATTTGGATCAAAACTATTTTATCAACGCCAGGTGAGTGGTCGGAGGTGGTTGGTCGAATTATTTGAGCTTAAACTTTGTGTTCATATGAAACACTCATAAATGCATGTAAATACTGCACAATGGTATAACCAGTGATATCGAGTACACTGCCGCCTGATGTCATTGTTTATAAAGTCAACAATGCTTTTAATATATACATAACAGCAAAAGAAACGTCACCCCCTAAATTTTGTTAAGTAATTATATTATTAAACATAATAAATATACAATGTTGTGGGATGGTTGGCTGCCGGGTCAACCAAATTTGCCACATTGTGTTCGTGTTACACTCCATATTCTTCATTAAACAAATTATATTAATTATAAAATGAAAATAATAAAAAAAATTAGGGGGTGACGTTTCTTTTGCTGTTATGTATATAAAAAAAAGACATGAAAAGAATACCTGTGGTTTTGTTCAAATTTTGTTCAAATTTCACATGTAAACATTTTGTTATTGTGATAATTTGAGAGTTTTTCACTTGCTGTTAAAGTTTTCAATTATGGATTTTGTTGGAAAAATCGGTGATGGTATCATCCTTCAGTGATTTCCCCCCTAAGTTTAAGAGATTTTGCCGAGTATATGTACGTGTATATTACTAGATATGTAATTCAACTTCAGTTTTGTTTTATTTTTTATTACTTTTTAAATTTGTAATGTATGCTTTATGCACTTAATATGTAGCTCAAGTTCATTTTTTTCTTGGGTTAATTTGTAATAATTATATTGATTATATTGATTATATTGATCATAATAGATTTGATTTCTTGCATTTACACGTAAAGTTTGAGTATGCTTTACAACATGGTTTGTTGCTTTTTATATTGAATTTCATTATATTTGTCATCACTGACATTTGTGTGCATTTTGAATATGTTTAGTTAATATTAGTGAGGTTTATGTTGGTACGTGTACATGTATACCAGACGGTGATACGCTCGTACGTCTAGCCACAGTCTCTCTGGTCTGTTCTTATAAACACTATTATTATTAAATATGAACAGCTGATTAACCCTAACCACCCCATATCCTGCAAAATCCTCCAAGGGGCACTTTTTTGGGAAAAAATCAGCATTGTTGGAAACTGGTACTTTCACCTCTTCAAATGGGGCAAAATTACCACCTGGCAAGATGTACAGGCCATAAGTGCTGAATATGAAAGATCAACGAAAATGCATGGTGCGTTTTGAAGATAAGGGTATGTATCCAAAAGTGCACTGATGAATTTTTGGAGGATTCAGGAAGGTTCCTAGCCAGAATACCTAAGGGGGTTTAGGGTTATTAAGTTGTGAGTTTTTTGCATGGTGGAGTGTCTTTATCGGTTATGGTTTGCGGTAACACCGTGTGGTTTTGATATGAACCATATACAATGTGTATTTCTTCTCTATGTTTCGACTAGCGTGCTTTAGTCATCGTTATGAGACTGCTGATTGATCGGAAGTTAAGGACAAGTTTTTTATTTTAATCATTAATTTGCTATATTTCCAATATGTTGTAAATTGTAAAGTTTAATTCATGTTTAATTCATGTTATTGATTATTCACGGTTGAAAGCCCAGTGTACTTCACATACATATATTTGGTAACCCAGAAGATCTATGTTCTTAAAAACTCAAAGTCTATTTGATGTTAACTTGCATGACTCTATTGAGTCATATTGCAGCTTGGACGGAAATGAGTATAGCTGAAATTTTTAAGAAAGTGGACATGACATTCATTGATAATGTACAACATTTTGTTGAACCCCCCAACTAATATTTAGTGGGATAATTGTATGTGTTTTTGTACAGGTTTGGGTTGTTAGTTCAGTTACTTTAAAAAACTTGTTTTTTTTAAATTAATCGTTTAAAAAAAAAAGTACTTCAAAAATAGATGGTAAATTATTATCATACATTTGTAGACTGATTTTTTGTTGTTGTCTTGATCTTAATCACTTGACTCTTTTAACATCTCAATTTATGGTTTTTATCAAGTTCAGTATTATAATGGGAGGCAAATCCTTAACAATTTCTTCTTTATTTCTGGTAAAGTGGTTACTTCACTTTATATGGGTATTAAAATGAGTGACATATAATTGATATTGCATCTAGCTTTATAAAAACCAAACCTGTAAGCATCTGTCGTACATGTTGTGATTGGTTCACCGTCGCTCTCAGGCAGGATATTGATCCTACCATGAAACCAGGTTCCGACTAACTTCAGACTAACCCCAGACTGGAAATTTCCTTGTGTATTGTAAATACCAAGATAAAAAAAAACAGTTTCCTTGCTATAGGCTAGTATATGCCTAATAATAATGGCAAACATTTTTCACAATATCATCCCTGGCCTTCCCCATGCAGGATGCAAATCTCTTTAGTTCTGGGTTATGCCATGCCCAGGGGGGGATCCAGAGTCTAAAAAAAGGGCGTGGCATACAGAAAAAGGGGAGGCACAAGAAACAAATGTATGGTATGTTTACATGTACATGCTCAGTGATAGAAAAGGGGGCGGAGCAGGGGGAGGGTGTTGAGCACATTTCCCCTTTTGTCACCTGGATCTGTCAATAGTCATGCGCTATGCCCCATGAGCTGACCAGGGAGGCTCAATGTCTTTCAATTGTAGTGTCTGCAGTATTTACAGCTTTTAATATGGTAATAACACTTAGAATAGCTTTAATACATGTACATCCCAACTGTGGTATTGTCCTAACTATGTTAGTGTTGCAGGTTGGCCTACAACACTGTCTCAACTGTAGTTGGGACAGATACTATAGTTGGTCCGTCACAGCCTTACGAAATAGCAGATTTTAAGAAATGTATTTGGCTTTTGACTTCAATAAACAAATCACAAAGGAGAAACGTCTTAAGCTATTTTCCTCATTTAAAGTCTTTATTTACATATTCAACTCAATTCTCAATAAATGTTTAACAAATGGGACGGTTAAATTCAGTGTCTGAACATTTCAAAGTATTTTTCTTTTATAAGGCAATCGATGGTAAGCAGACTATCCCAACTGGGAGATATATATAACCCTAGGGTCTCGATGAGGATATAATAAGACTCAATTGGAAACTTCAAATTATTTGTTTGATTTTTGCCCTTAAAGGGTCAATATTGTCATGATCAGAACAAACTTTCAACAGGGCATGGAATCGGTGTCTAGTTTTTAGCTGAACTCGGGGATTGAACATGAGTGTGCGTTGGCCTAGATATTAACAGGACGTGATAATGGCTGATGCATAAATATCATTATTACAGTCACTGTAGGACACTGATTCCATGCCCTGTTGAAAGTCTGCTTTGATCGTGATGATGTTGTCTCTTTAACCAACGTAACTTGGGCAGGAACACAAAGCTACATCAGTCAAAGGTAAAAAAAATCAAATCGGTCGTACAACATCCCTGATGCAAGAATTCCATCAATTAACTTAAAATAAACAACATAAAACTAAATGGAGATCCAATAATGAAATTCTATGTAATAAAATACATTAGTGTTCACATATTTACAAATTATGTACATTCACATTGGAAAGTGTATTCTTAAAACCACTCTAGTCTGGGCAAACACTGAAATATAATTGCTCATATAAAATAAAAGCTACCAAGTCCTTTCCAATTATAATCTGAATTTCGAGGGCTTAAAACCAGAACTGGTTATGTCCAAAAATCAGCATTTTGAAGAAAAAAAAATGAGTTTAAAAGTTTGAATCTTTTCTTAAAAATCAGAAACTCCCCATAACACATTTTAGGCAAAAGTGGGCATACCCAGTTCTGATTTTTGAGCCCTCGATTTCATATTAGAAAAACAAAAACAATTAAAACAACATATTAATTGCTCAAAATACAAAACAATAAGGAAGGCCTCAATTTGGACGGTACAAAATGTGGAAGCGTATATTCAATAAATTTCAACATAAATTAAATTTAAGTGGACAGTGTCATACTTTCTTGGAATGAAATTTTTACAAAATTTGATTTAAAGATTTTTTTCCCTTCAATACATGAGGCCAACAAAAAAATTATCTGGTTTCTGGTCTCCGTGCGCATCGCCTCAGACCCACGCATCGGCATTTTTAATTTTCTTTTTTTTTGGTTGCTATGAAACGATGTCCAATTGCAACCAAAATTGCTGGATCGATTGGAACGTTTGCCTGATTTGTGAGGCCTCTCTTAGCCACCATACTGTGTATATGGGAAATTTGGTCCCTGTGTATACAATGTATCACGTATTTCCCTGTTGGCAAAAAAAAAAAGCGTGTCACCGCACAGATTTTGAAGCCGACCAATGACCAGAAACCGAAGAATTTCTTTTTTGGCCCAAGAAAAATTCTTGAAGGTTTATATACAATGGCACATATATAATGACATATTTTGTTACCAAAAACTCATTTGTTGCCCTAGTTATAAAATAAACACAGGTTTTTAAGTGAATAACTTGGCATAACATTTAACCATCATACACGTAGCGTCAAAGAAATGTTGTATTATTACACAAGTCTATGAGAATGAAACTGAGCATGTTCCTAATAAAAAGTCCGGTGCGTTTCATATTGAATTCTATAAAATCATGTGGTTTCCCATCCCGCATAACAGGGAAACCAGATGAAACATGGAATGACAGGTTTGGCTGGTACGACATTTCCACAGAGTTTTCCTACTTCTCAGAAAAGTATACCACTGAATTACCGTAGTGGCTGTGTGAACATCACAATCAAACCTGCCACTGTGGACCACCCGGACACAAGAAGGGGCCGATTTCGCAGACCTGCTAAGCTAAGCAGATAAATTTGCTTACCAGGAAAATCTGCTCAGCGGATTTTTTTCTAGTTACCGGCCAAAACTTTCATACAAAATGTATGCATTTTTGGCCGGTAGTCCGTTTGATTTTGCTTAGCAAGATTCTCTGCTTTATAGCAAGCTCTATGAAATTGGGTCCTGATAGCCACAACGAATCTCATACACCTGTAATAAGGTGGACACTTTCCATCAGTCACTTGGGTGTCCGCTCCGTGCACAGCGTCGCCCTCTAGTGGTAAAAAATGCACCAGTGTCCTGAGTCCAGGGGCCGATTTCACAAAGAGCTAAGATTGATCTTAAACTGTGTATCAATCTTAATTGCTTAGCAAAGTGTGATGTCACAATGCAAATCACTATGGTAATACTAACAACTCATCTTAAGATGAATCTTAGTGCTTTGTGAAATCGAGCCCAGGACACTTTGCAACGCCATTTTATTATGCGTATATTTTATAGACTTTATATTCAGCGAAAACCTCTGCCCCGGTAACTGTTAGTATTTGAATGTAATTGGACTAAATAGCGCACGCTAACCAGCGATATATGCATAATTCCCTGGAGACAGCATCTGCTTGCAATAAAGGGTGCCCTCATTAGGTCATGCACGGAGCGGATACAGAGGTTTGAGTGCATGTGGGAAGGGAATACGATGTACTGTGGTCTTTAAATTACTAGAAGAGGGCCACCGCGGGAGCTTCTATCCTCCGTTCTACCTCTGCGCAATACTTCTCAGGAACGCCGGCATTTCTGTAAAAGAAGAACAAATACGTACAGAATTATTAATACCAAACGGAAAGTTAAAACAGGAAACAGACAAGCAGATATACAATTGGACACGAATTCAACACAGATTTACACTCAAAGACACCATCGATAAAAAACAAAACAAGTAAGCACGGAGCACATGAACAGACAGACCACTAAAATTGCTATTCTCATCGGAACATTGATAATTTCCTTTATATTTCACAAATTAACTGTCGAAAGCTTAGTATAATGGTAAAAAAAAGTGCCTTAAAAAGTGCCACGATAAACTATTTGTTTATATCTACTGGAAAACCACACATCTCACAATTATTTTGAGAAATGTGTCATTTTAAAGTAATCATTATCCTTTCCTGAAGTAAAATAGCAAAGTTCCAATGATAAAGATTTTTTTTTTTTAATCCGGAAAAGCTTTACTATGTGGCAAGCACTTTTAATTTTTTTGTTGAATTTTGCATCGTGTACATTTCTTTTTAATATCATCATCTTGTAATATTTATAAATAAATGGCGATTTGTGGATGTTTATCCTTACCTTATGGTGATTTGACATGGCGATTTGTGGATGTTTATCCTTACCTTATGGTGATTTGACATGGCGATTTGTGGATGTTTATCCTTACCTTATGGTGATTTGACATGGCGATTTGTGGATGTTTATCCTTACCTTATGGTGATTTGAAATGGCGATTTGTGGATGTTTATCCTTACCTTATGGTGATTTGAAATGGCGATTTGTGGATGTTTATCCTTACCTTATGGTGATTTGAAATGGCGATTTGTGGATGTTTATCCTTACCTTATGGTGATTTGAAATGGTGATTTGTGGATGTTTATCCTTACCTTAGTTCGCCAAGTTTCTTCTTCTTGATGGCGTCCAGCTTGTTCCGGCGTGCTCTGGCCTCCTCGTTGATTCGGACCCCCTCCTCAAAGAACGAGTGCCGCTCGGCCACCTTCAGCTGCTCCTTCTCGCGGATCTGTCGGCGGACTTCCTCGGCGTGGTCCAGGCGCTTCACGTGATGGCCAGTCTCCTCGCCCTTCTCCTTCTGCATGGCCTCGTTCTGGGCCCTGATGAGGGTGAAACGAGGGAATGAACGATTAGATGGATGGATGAAAAACGTTTTTAGGTTATTAAGGCCTGCCTGGAATTTCACAGAAGCCCTGGGCCTGGGCCTGGGCCTTGGTGCCCCTTATAAATGTTCCGCAAGGACATGGAGTGCCATCTCCGAGCGGTTTAGTGCATCGATATTTGTGTTCTGATGGCTGAGTCATCAGAATGTGGGTTCGAATCCCGACCCTGACCGTGGTGCTTGTGTCCTTGAGCAAGACACTATACCATAATTGCTTCTCTCCACCCAGGAGTAAATGGGTACCTGTGAGGGCAGAGTTGGGTTGTTGTGTTTGATTAGCCCTATATGCGCCGAAATGGCAACAATTGAGCTGTATACTCCCCAGGGAGCTGAGATGGTTTCAGGAATGATTTATGCGCCTGATGAGCAGGGGTAATAATGTACAGCACTGTGATACCTCATGTAAAAGTGCTTTAAAAATGCCTCCATTATTATAAGGATATTCTGATTTTCTGACGAAAGTGCCCTTTACTTCGGAAAAGTGGCCTTGCCCTAATTAGAATGAAATTCTAAAAGGGGTGGTACAACATTAGTTTATATTGACAAAACTGTTATTGTGAGTGTGCTTCGTACATCAACCAACCTGTGAACATTTTAGTTTATTACATTGTGTTGTTAAACCGGAAACTTGTGAAAATGCATTCAGATTATTTGTTCTTCATCAAGCTATAAATATCGCGGAAGCCACTGCTATATAGGATTCTATCGTCATCGGGCAAGTCGGTGGTCGAGAGGTGAAGATGTCTGCACTAGTAAGCAGGAGGTCGTGGGTTCGAATCCCGCCCGAGTCGCCTGTGAAGTTTTTTTCCCACAGACACTCGGAGAGCACTGATTATACAGTGATATACACACGTCGGTGTAGGGCAAAATTAAGTCAATTATTAAATTGTTATTCATTGGAACGTGGAATTTTCATCCCCTGAAAGGGAAAGAATGATTGGTGGACGGATGCCTTTGAGCATCTGTTTGTTTCTTATTCTCGGTCTTTCCCACTATCCTTAACCCTCCTACAATCAGTGCAATTTTTGAAACAACCCATTCAGGCCACTCCAAGCCATTAGCTGTTGCCAGTGGCCTCCCATGGTTACCCTTCTGTGCACTGTCACACCACTAAGATTGCAGGGTAAAGTGGTCTCCCATTGATACATTGCAGGCCATACTAATATGTTCAAACATTTACAGTGGCCTTGGGTGACAACACACAGTTGATTTTGTAAGATTACTTGGAAAGGACAGCAGGCTTGTACATGTATGTACTGAAGGTTGCTCAAGAACAGAATTTTGTGGATCGGAGTGGCCTCCGTGTGTAGGATGGTTAATAGTGAGTTCCTACTGTTTCATATAATAGTGGTTTATTGGTCGGTTGTTGTGTTTTATATGCAGTGTACTTATTGTATTGTGGTTTTTTACCTTTATTGCCAGTAGAAATTGAATTTCTATGTTTTTAAATGTGGACAATAAATGCAATCTTATCTAATCTAATCTAAAACCTTTGAGGTTAAAGGGAAAGGTACACTGGTTGTGTTGACAAAGCTGCTTTTTACGAGTGTGCTTACGAAAACATTCAACATTAGGGAGGAGGGCCAAAGCCAATAGAGGAGGTCTCGATAAATACGGAGGGACCGTGGTAGTTATTTAACAAGGACAGCTTTCACACGACTGGGATTTGCTATTTTTTTTAAAACATGGATGCGATTAATAGACCCTTCCCATGAAATATGCTTATTGCATTCGCACATGCGCTCAAACACCACTGGTTGGCAAACTCAAATGCGGGGTCGTCACGCAACGCTATAGCGCCAAGCGCACGCTAAATTCAGTCAATATAATTGAGACCGATGGCTTAGTGCAAGCTACAACGCGCTAGGCGTTGCGTGACGATCCCTCTATTGAGTTTGCCAACCAGTGGTGCTTGAGCGCATGCGTGAATGTAATTAGCATATTTCATGGGAGGGCCTATCGTCGATGTCCTTTGTTAAATACGGTCTCGTGTGAAACGGCCTTAAGAGGCCAGGTAGCTTGGGCCTGGTCGGGCTTCTCAAAGGCTTGGCTGTACCACGACTTTGGCCCCCCTCCCTTGGAATGAACACAAAACATTTATTTGAATGCATCATTTTCACTATTTCTTCGTCAATGACACCCGGTAACTAAGCTGAATTTCGACAGGTTGTTTGTTCAGAGGAAAAGTTATGTTTACAAAAGTGGCTCTTATGCGTAGGCTTAAAAACCTCTTTGAATCGAGATGGCACACTAAAACAACTTACCTGTGAAAGTTTCAGATTTTTGTTAGTTAGAACGCGGAATTTTCATCTCCTGATTTTTGAAATTCTACCAAAAACTGACAGCAAATATATTTCAAGGGATGCTTTACACCATAATAAATTTTACAGCTTTCCTCAAGTAAATTAGCACTGTTCCAATGAAAAAGAAAATTAAAAAAAAAAAAAACAATTGAAAAAATGCTTACTTGAGGACTCGTTCAAACTCGTGCCTCTCACGCTTGGCCTGGACGGCCAGGAAGTGTTCCTTGTTCTGGACCTGCTCCTCCCGGGCTATCTTCAGCATCTGCTCCGTCTCTGCATTCTTGACGGCCTCCTCTCGCTCTTTCTGTCGCCACTCTCGCTCCCTCTGCTCCTGGTTGCGTTTGGCGCGCAGGGCGTCTTTTTCGGCCATGTAGTCCTTGGCCCGCTCCTGTTAAAACAGATTGGGGGAGTGGGGTTGATAAATTACAGATCGTCCATTTTCATGTAAAAAGTTGGTATGGACCATGTTTACATTGTGCGTGACCTTTTGCGAGTTCCAGGGTGATTTCCCGTCGGGCAAAAGTGTGCGTGTATTTGTATACAGAGTTTGTACATTTTGAATTAAGAATTTTTTGGTTTAATTTTCAGATGAATAACATTTGAGATGTCATGTTCAGTGCCTTATTAAAAATAAATCAAATTACACAAATTTCTGCTGATATCTCCAAATATCAGATTTGATGGTATTTTTTCTTGTCATAGACCAGTGTACATTTTGCGCCCGGCGCAGTTTGACCTCTGGGGGCTCTTTTGTAAACATGTGATGTCATTGGTCACATCGTCTATACCAACACATTTTAAATTTGGGATTTGGTGTGTTATGGCTTATATATACCAGGGAAGACCCATTTCTATATAACCAGGAATTCATTAGTTTACATTTTAATACCAATGAGGCCTCTGTAATGTTATGGATAATCCCCCAAGGCAATTTGTCACACAACAGGTGGTCAATATATCTACCCTCTCACAACAGCACCATTTATTTCCTGTCGGGAATCTACTTGTCATAACTACCAATCAATGAGTCCTATGTCCAAGATAGACAAACTACGTAAGGACACGGTCATTTCGTCGCAGTTTTCACAAAGTGACATATTCGTCCACGTCGTCGTAAAATCGCGTTGCGAGATATTCAAGTAAGCGATTGAAGTTGGTCAAGTTTTAAAAACCGCGGTTTCGATGTCATTTTAATCTCGAAGATCATTAATTTTTACATTGTTAAAAAGCTGCAATCTCAAATGATACGTAACTGGATTCGTTTTGTAGAGGAAAATAACTATAAATGAGTAACAAACTTATAAACCAAACAGTCACTTAATTCGTGAAAACTGCACACGCTGTTGTCAAGTTTTCACGAACTGACGTTTCCCGTGCATTAGTACAGGGACACGTGTCAACTTCATGGAACACACGTGTAGCGTGATCGAATTGTCACTTCGTGACATGCCGTTCGCATAAAATACATGCAGTAATACATGCACAAGGCTGCGATCGGTCACTTCGTGAAAACTTAAAACCACAGTTGACTTCAACTTTACAAAAACTTTATTACTTTAATTAGAAAACTAGATAGTTTTGAGGGTTAAAACTTGGTGAAATAAAAGACAACAGTATTTGAAGTCCAAATATTGACCAAACTCATTTTCCAAAAAAATACGATTTTTTAGCAATCCGTCACTTCGTGAAAACTGCGATGATTTATACAACGAAACTGTCATTTGTTATTATTATTATTATTTCACAGGATACGAAGAAAAAAAAAAAACACATTAAAAATAGGTAAATCTTGTAGCTTTGCATGGTGAGGAGGATAAGTAAGACTAATTGCGGTGACACCATGTGAAATTCTCTATTGAGTAGTAATTAGTTCTGAAAAGAACTAGAGGTACAACTCGACGTTTCGAGTTGTACATGTACCTCCAGTTCTTTTCAGAGCTAATTACTACTCAATTGAGAATTTCACATGGTGTCACCGCAATTAGTCTTACTTAAACATTAAAAATGCAAACATGTTCAAATGATACAGTGATTACACAAGACACAATTATACAAAATAAAACCAGTTGACAGTACCCCCCCTGTGGGATTACCAAATGCAAACTGAATCACACTATGAACAACTTCACCCTGAAAATACCCTGAAAAATCAGTTTTGCCTTGAAATAACAGTTGACCGTAATTTCACTGCAATTTCACGGTGTCTCTTCCTCTCAGATTTTGGCAACAATGCTCACGGTGATTTCACCGCAAATTCACGGTGCTCTCGAGAATTAATGAGCTGCCCCCAAAAATGCCACGAGAGAGAAATTCATGGCGTTTTCACGGCGAAGGAATCCCAAGAGTATTTCATGGCATTTTCATGGTGTTGTGTCGTCGTGAAATTGCTGTGAATTATTTATTTCACGGCACAACGGATTATCAGGGCATTTTCAGAAAAAAAATTATTCATAGTGTCACAATCAAGTGAATCTGCATGATGGATAGAAAGGTACCGTGGAATGCCATAACCCATGATCCAGGACACTACTGGACAAGATCAAGTATAAAAGGGTCCAAAGTCTTGGTTAATGCAAATGAGTTTATACCCAAGCAAAGTGGGCCATACTCGAATTTGCTCGATCACTTATATCTTAGAAATCTTCACAACATGATCTGTTAAATTTGCTGAAGCAATTCTAAGTGGTTTTCAAAGATGGCCTAACGTACCTGCATGGCTCGCAGCCTCGCAATCTCCTTCTCCTTCTCTAGACGGATGCGCTCCTGCTCCGCCTCAAACTCCGCCTCCCGCTGCGCCTTCTTCTTCATGTACTCAGTCACCTTCAGGTCGGCCATCTTCTCTTGCTCCTGGCGTCGGTTGCGCTGCTCCTCGGCCTCGGAGTTGGCCCGCGCAATCTCCATCTGTGCTTCCAGCGTCATCTCGTGTTTGTGCTCCAGATCCTGTTGTTTAAATTCAAAGGGAAGGTACAACATTGGTAATGTTGGCCAAACTGCTTCTATGAGTATGCTTACTCTCTTTGAATCAAGATATACACTGAAGGGAAGGCACAACATTGGTAATGTTGGCCAAACTGCTTCTATGAGTATGCTTACTCTCTTTGAATCAAGATATACATTGAAGGGAAGGTACAACATTGGTCATGTTGGCCAAACTGCTTCTATGAGTATGCTTACTCTCTTTGAATCAAGATATACATTAAAGGGAAGGTACAACATTGGTAATGTTGGCAAAATTGCTTTTAATGAGAATGCTCTCTTTGAATCATGATTTACATTTAGCAACCAGCCTGTGAAAGTTTCAGTTAAATCGGTCAAAACGTTTGGAAGAAAATTGGAAACATTAATTTTTCAAAATTTGGAATTGTTCACAACTCGCGTCAACATAGAGGGCGCTATCCATGCCCATAGCGGACAGTACTGAATGTAGGTAAAAAGAGCTTACTCTTGCCTTAACTCGAACTGAAAAATGATTGAAAACAATTTCACTTTTCTTGAAAAATGACAGCACCTCAGAAAAAAAAAAGATTTCTAGGGAACATTGATGCTATAGCTTTATACCTGGGACGCGTTTTTGGTCATTGGTTTAAGCGTTTTTCGCGAGTTCGGTTGTGCTGCGACGACGTCATTGTTCTGACCAAACGTGACCAAACGTTTGTGAGCGGTTACGCTTGGTTTCAAGATGGCGGATTGTACAGTTTTGGTAATTATTTGTTAAAACATGATGGAATGATTGTTCGTTTACCAGTACATGTATATCTTTCAAGTTTATTACTTATAGCACTCACGAGTAAGTTCCATTTTGCCAAAATGTTATTACACCGTATACAGTGCGTATCAAAAAAAAGGTAATCCGAATTCAGGGCGTTAATATGCCAAGGTTATTTAGTTTGACAATTTACATGTAGTGTACCAAAGAAGAGGAACTCCTCAGCTTTCCATTGATACCTGTATCGATCCATTTCTGTCACACATGGCCGAGTACATTGTTATTGAAAATGGCAAATTCAAATCGCATTTTTGCAAGTTTGGGTAACCAGTTCAAGGCAGTCTGAAATGGACGCATCACTTGACTGCCTAGATGATTATGTAAGATTTTTAAGCTGGTGCGGTAATCGTCTGTTACGACATCCTTTTCTTCAAGTTGGGTATTTAAGAAGGGCCTGGGTTTAGGGACAGGTAGTTGGAAAGATGGTACAACTAACGACTGAACAGCGAGTTTTCGTGATTACAACATTTCACCAAACTCACAGTTTGCAGCAAACTCGCGATGCTTTCAGGAACGTTTCCCAGAACGGGAGCCCCAGCAGCCAAAACCATCTGGGCGAATGTTAGAAAATATCAAGAGTATGGCACTAGCCTCAACCGCAACAAGGGAATTCTGGCAGGAGGCGCACCGGGCGATCAGAAGGGAACATTGCAGCAGTAAGGCAGCAACTTTTGGAGCATCCTAGGGACACCAGCGGAAGGCGAAATGGGCTGAGATTGCCTTGGACGACATTCAACAGAATCACGAGATTGGACCTCCACCAGCATCCATATCGGATTCACATCCGACATCAACTTACGCCAGGAGATTTTGCTAGAAGGCTGGCGTTTGCCAGATGGGTGATAGCCCGTGCATCGAGAGAGATGTCAATTTTCTGCGGAATCTCGTAATCGGCGACGAAGCTGCTTTCTCCATGAACGGCAAGGTCAATACGCATAATGTTCTTGAATATGCACCAGCAAGACACCCCCAGAATTCAATTTTGAGGTTAACATGAGTCGACAAAAGTGGACTGTTTGGTTAGGACTTTGTGGAAGTGGTCAGCTGATCGGACCGTTTTCTTTCAAAGGAATGTCAATGGTAACATGTATCTGCAGATGCTCAATGATAACGTTTACCGCAGCTGCAGGAACACTTTGAGCGACAGGTTCGTGGGGTCTTCAGACAACTCTGGTGGGCCCAAGATGGCGCCCAGCACATCGCCTTATCGCTGTCCGAGATCGTCTGAGGGAACTCTTTGGCGAACGAGTCATCGCCACAACCATGAGGTGGAATGGCCACCAAGATCACCTTACCTCACACCATGTGACTATTTCCTTTGGGGACATTTGAAGAACAAGGTGTTTGCAACTCCTCCCGTGATCTTGATGAATTGCAGGGCCGTATTCGAAATGAAGTGGATGCTTTACGCAATAATCCGGCTATGGTGAGACGAGCAGTGCAGGACATGCTCCGTCGCTGTCAGCTTTGTGTCGAAGGGAGGTGGACATGTTGAAGGTGTGGGTGCATAAAAGGGCAATGTTAGAAGAGATTCTTCTTGAATAATGTCCAGTCATTCCTAAAGAAAATCTGGTTTATCATACTGACTTTCACTAATTATCCTGCCTTGCACTGATTACCCAAACTTGCAAAAATGCGATTTGAATTTGTCATTTTCAATAACAATGTACTCGGTCATGTGTGACAGCAATGGGTCAATAAAGGTATCAATGGAAAGCTGAGGAGTTCCTCTTCTTTGGTACACTACATGTAAATTGTCAAACTAAATAACCTTGGCATATTAACCCCCTGAATTCGGATTACCTTTTTTTTGATACGCACTGTATATTAAGAAACGTTGAGGACTGAACACGTCACAAACTGAAAACAAGTTTCTGGTTACGTTCTCGTTTTCGCGTAGGTATATACCGTCTCGTTTCTGGTCAAGAATTTGACGTCTGAAACGAGTTTCTGTTCGTGTTCGCCAAAACACGCCCCAAGTAAGTTATAAATTTTTCTGTGTTTGTTAAACTTACCGATCGCAAAATAAACAGAATTAAAAAAAAAAATTCAATAATCATTCTGTTTACCTTGAGGTCTTCAACTTGCAGTTTCTCCAGGTACTTCAACATGTGTAGCGCCTCCTGGTCCTTGCGTTCCTGCCCCAACAAACGCTCCTCCTCCCTCTGGGCGATTTGAGTCAGGACCTGAGATGCACCCCTGATGGAAAGAGAACGGCCCATGTATGAGAGAGTCTCTCTAGTTGTTTATTTATAGTTTGATGAAATTCTTGCGTCGGTTGATAAACAATTGATTCAACTTTGCCCTACACCGACGTGTGTATAGCGCTGTATACTCAGTACTTTCCGAGTGTCTGTGGAAAAAACTTCACAGGCGACTCGGGCGGGATTCGAACCCACGACCTCCTGCTTACTAGTGCAGACGTCTTAACCTCTCGACCACCGAGTTTGCCCGATTGGGGTCGGCTACCGCTCCCATTGGGGTCGGCTGCTGCTCCCATTCGGAACAGCTGCTGTTCCCATTGGGGTGTGATTTGACAAAAGTAAACAATGGGTAGCAAGCCTGGGTCTCCCTTTGGTCTAGATCGAGGACAAAGCCCCATGAACCTCCTGGATGTTTAATATTAGAGGATTTACAGACTCTCCACATCCCCCACAAACAAGAAACTAGAGGTTTAAACACAATACAGGCTACTTCTTTCTTTCCTTGGTGGCTACTTCTCTTCTTTCAAAAACATTTTTCAGGCAAAGGAAGATTTGTAAAAAAAAAATCCTGAAATCAGGAAAAATCCTGAGAAATGACAGGCCTGATGAATGTTCCTTTTGGAAACTCACTGTGTTCCCGAAAGGAACATTCCAGAGAACAGAAAAAACAACAGAAACGTTCCAAGAACATTTAAAGTTTTTGAGATGCTCCTTTGCTGTCAAGATCTGTCTTGTACAGAGACTTACTCGTATCTCTCCTCTTTCTTGTGTGCCTCAATCTCTTCCTGTAGCTGAAGCGCCCTCTGTCGTTCCACCTCCATCATGATGTCGAGACGTTTCTCCTCGTCCGTCATCTCCCCTTTGATTTGCTGTTTCTCCAGGATCTGGGCGTCTCGGATGGCGTGGCATTTAGCGTTGAGGATGAGCTGATGGGATTAGGCAAAGAGGGAAGAGTCTAGATTATTATCATATTTACGGTTTATTAAAAATTCACATCTTGTAGCCTGAAGGCCAAATTACACAGGATTTATATAACACAATATTTAAATGAGATGGACAAGCCTTACAATGAAATGAGTACTATGTACAATATTGCAGGAATTGAATAAACATGGCAAAAAAATTAATTACAAGAAAAATTACATGCATAAAGTTACATTGCCATCATTAAAAAATTAAAATAAATTAAAAAAAAACAGCTGTAACATGGGTTATCACTATGAACAACTTCACCCTGAAAATGCCCTGAAAATCCGTTTTGCTGTGAAATAACAGTTCACCGTAATTTCACTGCAATTTCACGGTGTCTCTTCCTCTCAGGTATTGGCAATAATGTTCATGGTGATTTCACGGCCAAATTCACGGCGCTCTCGAGAATTAATGAGCTGCCCCAAAACTGCCACAAGAAGTTCATGGCGTTTTCACAGCGTTTTCACGGGTGAAGGAATCCAAAGAGTGTTTCATGGCGTTTTCACGGTGTTGTGTCGTCATGAAATTGCTGTGAACTATTTATTTCATGGCAAAATGGATTTTCAGGGTATTTTCAGGGTAAAGTTATTCATAGTGTATGGATATACATGTAACAAGGCCTTTTAACATTGCTATACAAAATGTACAGGGGTCTGTTAAACTTGTTGTCCAATGATAATGCATCATTAAAGTTTGTTTAGGGTGGGGAAGGGGATTATATTGTCGCATCAGTGCAACAAGGTTGTAATAAAGTTACGACCTTGTTGCAGACATGGATTTTGCTCAGTGCAACAAGGTCGTATCTTTTCACAGTGTTCCAGGATGAACGCGCAAAACCTATGGAAGAAGATATGACGTTGTTGCACTCAATTGTTTCAACCCTAAACCGCCTAGGTATTCTGGCTAGGAACCTTCCTGAATTCTCCAAAATCCATCATGCACTTTTGGAAACATGCCCTTATCTTCAAAATGTACCATGCATTTTCGTTGACCTTTCATATTTAGCACTTATGGCCTGTATACTTCTTGCCAGGTACTAATTTTTGCCCTATTTGAAGAGGTAAAAGTACCAGTTTCCAACAGCGCTGAATTTTTCCAAAAAAGTGCCACTTTGATGGATCTGGGGTGGTTAGGGTTAATGTATGCAAATTTATGCACTATTGCACATACGACCTTGTTGCATTTTTTTTTAAAGATACGATCTTGTTGTTCTGACAGGACGGTATTTGGCAAGATTTTGAATATGTTATCTTAGCTAACAAAATCAGGGATAAGTCACAGGGGCTGTTTTGAGTAATGATTCCATTAAACATACAGATGAGAAATCATGGTTTTACATATGTACATTCGGGAACTTTTGAAAACTTTTTATCTGACAGAATTCTGTAATTTGCAACATGGTTGGTTTATCTAGCACCTTGACCTGGTTGCACTTGACACAAGAGGAATTACACTGTTCATAAATTACAGAGGTGTAATTGGGCACTTTTGAAAAATCTATGGTAATTTCGCTAGGGGGTATTGGGGGCCACTGTTGTGAACAGCGCTGGGGTGAAATCTATAGTTCTGAGCATTTGCTTTGCTTTCCTTTATTGCTTAAATCTTTAAAATCTGGAGGATCACAACATTGCGATTTGTAAAATCTGGACAAATCACACACCTGAATCACACACCTGAATCACACACCTGAATCACACACCTGAATCACACACCTGAATCACACACCTGAATCACACACCTGAATCACACACCTGAATCACACACCTGAATCACACACCTGAATCACACACCTGAATCACACACCTGAATCACACACCTGAATCACACACCTGAATCACACACCTGAATCACACACCTGAATCACACACCTGAATCACACACCTGAATCACACACCTGAATCACACACCTGAATCACACCTGAATCACACACCTGAATCACACACCTGAATCACACACCTGAATCACACACCTGAATCACACACCTGAATCACACACCTGAATCACACACCTGAATCACACACCTGAAATGAACCCATCGCGGCATAAACAAGTAATCTTTCAGTCAGGTGGGAAAGCTCCAAATATTGACGGAAAAGCGTCAGGTGACAGCAAATTTCAACTTTTGAGAGTATTTTTATTTTTATTTATTTATTTATTTTTATTCTCACCCCCTCCTTTAGTTCTAGCCTGCACGTTGAGTGGCATTTAAGAGCCTTGTGTTTTGGCAACCTTTCATTAAACAAATAATTAAAAAAATAAAAAATAAAAATAAATTTAAAAAATAAAATTTAAAAAAATAAAATAAAACGCAGTAAATGAATCATACCCAATTTGCTCACTTCAAATTAAACTACTGCACAGATTTCCATAGGGGTTGATTAAAGGGCGCGACTAAATCACAAATGGTGATAGTTCACTTTGCCTGTGTATCTATTATGCCTCCCCCCCGGGCCCAATCTCATAGAAAATTATGCTAAGCAAATATTTTTTTGCCAAGCAAGATAAAAACAGACTACCAGCCAAAAAATGCATACGTTTTGTATGAAAGTTTGGCTGGTAAGCAAAGAAATCCACTAAGCAACTTTTTTTGGTAAGCATTTTTATCTGCTTATTAGCAAGCTCTATGAAATTTTATTTATTTATTTACTTGCTGTTTTATTTTAACAGGGTTAGCCTCCTCAGTTAAAGAACTGCTTTCCTTGAGGGCCCTGTATTACAACAATATTAAAAGTTAAACCAAATAAAAAGCAGTAAATAGAATTAAGGGAAAAATATTAAAATAAACAAAATTAAAAATACATGAGAGGATAACATTAACCCAAGGATCTGTTTAAGTAGTTGACATACCTCGTTGAGATGTTTGATCTCATCTTCCTGTTCCTCCTGTTGCTCATTGGCCTTCTGTAGGAGATACTCCGCCTTCTGTCTCGCCTCCTCGTCAAGATCGTTCAGCTTCTCGTTCTTCTGTCTGGCCCGATCCTTGGCCTGCATCTGCAGCTTACGATCGTTGCTTTGCTCCTGAATTAAAACCACAAAATAGGGCCAAAATAAATTAATAAAATTAATTGGTGATCGTCTTTTCAAAAATAAAAAATCAGGGCGGGTGTAGGAGGGATGTTTTTTCCTCTACTTCTTTCTCTCACTGCAATCTCTTTGGGGACAAGTTTTTATGATAAATTTCTTGAAAACTAGAGGGTTGAAATGAACGTACATTACCAAAAACCTATGATGTAATAATAATAATAATAATAATAATAATAATAATAATAATAATAATAATAATAATAATAATAATAATAATAGTAATAGTAATAGTAATAATAATAATAATAATAGTAATAATAATAATAATAATAATAATAATAATAATAATAATAATAATAATAATAATAATAATAGTAATAGTAATAATAATAATAATAATAATAATAATAATAATAATAATAATAACAATGTGGACTTATATAGCGCATGTATCCACCAAACTGGTGCTCAAGGCGCGTTATATTATTACCCCTGCTCATCAGGCTCATAAATCATTCCTGAAACCATCTCAGCTCCCTGGGGAGTATACAGCTCAATTGCTGCCATTACAGCGCATATAGGGCTAATCAAACACAATAACCAACTCTGCCCTCACAGGTACCCATTTACCCCTGGGTGGAGAGAAGCAATTATGATAAAGTGTCTTGCTCAAGGACACAAGCACCATGGTCGCGGTTGGGATTCGAACCCACGTTCTGACGACTCAGCCATCACAACACAAATCCGATGCACTAAACCGCTAAGCCATGGCACTCCATGGTAGCTCCATGTAGGTTCTCTTTAATATATATATATCAAAGTCTGTGATCATGTTTCAATCACCTCATATTTCCAAGTTAACAAGTCAACATGAACTTGAGTTCACGATTTGGAAGACAACTAATGCGCAACCCACAGACTTTATTGGAATGCAGCCATTTCCCCACAGTCACAAAAAGCCCAGCTTAGTCGATTTCTTATAATGAGCATTTTTAGTCTGTGTGGATCCTTTACCTGTAGCCATTTCCCCACAGCCACAAAAAGCCCTGGTTAGTTGATGTTTTTAGTCTGTGTGGATCCTTACCTGTAGCCATTTCCCCACAGCCACAAAAAGCCCCTGCTTAGTTGATTCCTTATGCTAAGCATTTTTAGTCTGTGTGGATCCTTTACCTGTAGCCATTTCCCCACAGCCACAAAAAGCCCTGCTTATAGTTGATTCCTTATGCTAAGCGTTTTTAGTCTGTGTGGATCCTAATTACCTGTAGCCATTTTCCAATAGCCACAAAAGCCCTGCTTAGTTGATTCCTTATGCTAAGCATTTTTAGTCTGTGTGGATCCTTACCTGTAGCCATTTACCAATAGCCACAAAAAGCCCTGCTTAGTTGATTCCTTATGCTAAGCGTTTTTAGTCTGTGTGGATCCTAATTACCTGTAGCCATTTCCCCACAGCCACAAAAAGCCGTGCTTAGTTGATTCCTTATGCTAAGCGTTTTTAGCCTGTGTGGATCCTTTACCTGTAGCCATTTCCCCACAACCACAAAAAGCAGTGCTTAGTTGATTCCTTATGCTAAGCGTTTTTAGTCTGTGTGGATCCTTTACCTGTAGCCATTTCCCCACAACCACAAAAAGCCGTGCTTAGTTGATTTCTTATTTTAAATGCTAAGCGTTTTTGTGTGGATCCTTACCTGTATAGCTTCTTTCTCCTTCTGTCTCTGCTGCTCGGCAGCGATGCGTTCCTCGTGCGTCATCACGCGTGCCGCGTTGATTATCCGACTGTATTCACTATACGGAAGCACAACAGATTGGCCGGATGGATCATCCTGTGGTACACTGTAGTGTATGGTATGGGGAAAGGTGGGAGAGGAATTTAACAAAACACTGTATGTCTAGGTATTGTGTATTGTTATCATTGTGTGATGTGGCGAAGCACCTTACGTGGCATACTTTCACTATGAATAACTTTACCCTGAAAATGCCCTGAAAATCCATTTTGCCTGGAAATAAATAGTTCACATCAATTTCATGACGACACAACACCATAAAACACTCTTGGGATTCCTTTGCCGTGAAAACGCCATGAACATTATTGCCAATATCTGAGAGGAAGCGAAATTGCAGTGAAATTACTGTGAACTGTTATTTCACAGCAAAACGGATTTTCAGGGCATTTTCAGGGTGAAGTTGCTCATAGTGTTTTTTTCTCTTTTGGCTTGATAAGCAATATTTTAACACCAAATTGCTTGAGGAAACACGATTTTTACTTGCTTTTCTTAAATCCACGTTAAACATTGAAAATTTAATTGAAACATTGAATTTAACTCTTTGATGCACAGATTAATTCTATTAATTCTATTGTTTTAACGTGTTTTTGGCGGTCGCTAGCGACCGTCGTGTGCGTCAAAGGGTTAAAAGGCATTTTATTTTAGAAATAGGACAAAATGAATTTTTGATTTAAAAAAAAAAAAGCATGGTGAACCAATTTTTTCATTAAAATTCAAGAACCTAAAAAACTATTCCAAGTATTATTTTTGTATCTCAGTAGAACCTTTTTATGGCACAATTGAAAAAAATGTTTTGTTTTGTTTTAGTTCATCAATTTGTGGCAGACACATTCATCCTCAAAATACCGAAGATTCGGTTTGGCTTACATCAAATTCCGAATCAGATCCTTTGTGACGACTTGAACTGTTTCCTTTTTCTTCTGCGTATGCTTCCTCTGTCCTCCAGCAGACTGTGTCTGCAGAACGACCTCCTCCGAACCTTGCTCGTTTCTTCTTTGCCTGGCTGCAGCATTGGGTGAGGCGAACAGCGACTCGTCCACTGAGGAATTCTTGCTGACAGTGAAGTATCTTCTTGTGTTTGCATGGCGGGAGCCGGTAC
Organism: Zoroaster sp. YZ-2022; assembly: GCA_029582265.1. Classification (NCBI taxonomy): domain Eukaryota; kingdom Metazoa; phylum Echinodermata; class Asteroidea; order Forcipulatida; family Zoroasteridae; genus Zoroaster; species Zoroaster sp. YZ-2022. Next base: position 57,168,978 of record CM055816.1, on the reverse strand, counting down.
TACCGGCCGACTGCGTACTGAGTACACTGCGAGGCTAATTGGAGAAGGAGAAATAATTATAATTGAATGATTAACCCTAACTCCCTAGGCCCATTTGCTTACACATAACCTGAATCCTTCCTAACTCCCTAGGCCCACTTGCTTACACATAACCTGAATCCTTCCTAACTCCCTAGGCCCATTTGCTTACACATAACCTGAATCCTTCCTAACTCCCTAGGCCCATTTGCTTACACATAACCTGAATCCTTCCTAACTCCCTAGGCCCATTTGCTTACACATAACCTGAATCCTTCCTAACTCCCTAGGCCCATTTGCTTACACATAACCTGAATCCTTCCTAACTCCCTAGGCCCATTTGCTTACACATAACCTGAATCCTTCCTAACTCCCTAGGCCCATTTGCTTACACATAACCTGAATCCTTCCTAACTCCCTAGGCCCATTTGCTTACACATAACCTGAATCCTCCCTAACTCCCTAGGCCCATTTGCTTACACATAACCTGAATCCTCCCTAACTCCCTAGGCCCATTTGCTTACACATAACCTGAATCCTTCCTAACTCCCTAGGCCCATTTGCTTACACATAACCTGAATCCTTCCTAACTCCCTAGGCCCATTTGCTTACACATAACCTGAATCCTTCCTAACTCCCTAGGCCCATTTGCTTACACATAACCTGAATCCTCCCTAACTCCCTAGGCCCATTTGCTTACACATAACCTGAATCCTTCCTCTCTCCCTAGGCCCATTTGCTTACACATAACCTGAATCCTTCCTAACTCCCTAGGCCCATTTGCTTACACATAACCTGAATCCTTCCTAACTCCCTAGGCCCACTTGCTTACACATAACCTGAATCCTCCAAAATCCTTCAGTAGTAAAGCAAGCACATGACATGTATGCACACATGTGTTTCTAATCTGTGATACATGTACATGGCCAGGGACCCTCCCTGCATGCATGGAGCAATAAACAGTGTCCACTGACCCAAGCACTGACCTTGCAATCACTACAACAAACATGGATGTACATGTACATGTGTAAGGGTGGACGACATCACGATAATATCGTAACGATACTATTTATTGTAGTTGTTTCATTTATAAGCACTGTACAATTCAGCCTTTGGGCTGCAAAAGGTGTGTTTTTTAATAAACATGATGATGATGATGATGATGATGATGATGATGATGATGATGATGATGATGATGATGATGATGATGATGATGATGATGATGATGATGATGATGATGATGATGATGATGATGATGATGATGATGATGATGATGATGATGATGATGATGATGATGATGATGATGATGATGATGATGATGATGATGATGATGATGATGATGATGATGATGATGATGATGATGATGATGATGATGATGATGATGATGATGATGATGATGATGATGATGATGATGATGATGATGATGATGATGATGATGATGATGATGTTTTTAATAAACATGATGATGATGATGATGATGATGATGATGATGATGATGATGATGATGATGATGATGATGATGATGATGATGATGATGATGATGATGATGATGATGATGATGATGATGATGATGATGATGATGATGATGATGATGATGATGATGATGATGATGAGGAGGAGGAGGATGAGGTGGAGGTGGAGGAGGAGGAGGTGGTGGTGGTGGTGGTGATGATAAAAGTCAATATCAATATTCTTACATAACTGAATTTAAATATAAATGATCATACATGTATCTATTTTTATACTGTAATTGGAAAGTTTTTATTTTGGATATTTTATGTTAAATTTGACTCAATTTAGCCTTTGGCTACAAGTTCAAATTGTTTTAATAAACCATCAATAATAATAATAATAAAGAAATTATCGGCTAAATCGGTTATGGTTTTGAAGATATAGAAATATCGCCATATTGACGATATTCCAAAAATATTGCCGATATCCCAAAAATATCGCCGATGTCAAATTTATATCGCTTTTTTAGTTAAAATATCGCCGGAGTGATAAATTGTCTCCAAATTTCATGTGATTATACGGTAATATCAACGAAGTTACAGTACTATGAAGAAACTATAATACAGTTTGAAATCACGACGCGGCGCCACCGCTCATGTTGCCACTACTTTTAAGCGTAGTCTTTTTTCGTGCATTGTGCTCTTGGTTGCCGTGTGGGCTTTAACTAAAGGCTAGTCCCAGGATCACGTGGTACACTCTCCTGGAATAACCGCGCTGGTGTACATTATGAGGTTGTTCACATTCAGCAGATGTCGTACACCAGGATAAAAGCCTGGATGATGACCGCTGAACTGTACGTGCATTTATAAACCTCAGGTTTGTTTATGGACGTCACGGTGAGTCCTTTTTTATGAAAACTAAGAACTCGGGTCGTTTTGGAGTGACTGTTTGGAATAATTGTTTACTAACTACGCAACTTCCATGTAAAACTTGCATGTAAAAGTAGTTCATATTTCAGTGTCCAATGTCGTTAATGTACGATACATGTATCCTCAATTTACCCTAAATGACGCACCTAAGGTTATATAATCAACTGGACGGTAACTTACAAATGAAATTAGCAGTTTGGTGTTTCAGTTTGTTTCAGTGAAGGATTCTCTTGTAAAATGCTGAATTTCAATGCATGATCATACGCGTGGACGTCTTGAGCCCGCTTTTGAGACGCACAGAATTGTGGTCGTCAAAAAATTGATGTTGGTATAATGACTCACCCCCAAACTGTTAAAGTTGATGGGGGCACAGAAAATGTACCCAAGAAGAAAAACAGTTGAATCATGTTTCATCTTATTCCAGATGGTTGTAAAATTGTTTTTAATCTTGAAAAAAAAAATATTGTTTTCGATTTAAAAAACAAAAAAATTGGTATAATTTGGAGAAGCTCTCAAAACTTTTAATCAATTCTTGAAAGACCAATAAAATGGAATGTGGTAAAAAATTTTGCAAAAAGTACTTTAAAACTTTGAAATGTGTAAAAATGCTGTTAACATTTTGTCAAATAAAAGATTTCTTTTCATAACCATGATATTAATGTTTCATTTTCTCAATAATTTTCCACTACCATCGAAATAAACACCAACGAATTAAGTAGTCTTCGTTCGCTTCTTCTATAAGGAATGTGTCCATTTTGAGGATCAGTATTTCTTTAAAAAATCATTGCAAATGCAAAGCATTCATATATTTTGGTTTCCACAGACAACAGCTTGTTGACGGCATAGAACAATAAAATCACAGATGTTCGTGAAAAAAAAATTGAGGTCATGTAAATCTCTTACTATTTGTATCTAGTAAAATCAGTGGTTAAACAACTTTTCCACTTTTACAAGCACTAATTTTCCATTAAATCATACAATTTCACTATGATTTTTATTTTTGTAACAAGCATGACTTAGATAAGTTTATACAACTAGTAATACGCCATAGTTTTATAAGTTTTCCGAGAAATGCTGAGCCAAAGGTAGGTGCGTCATTTCACGAGTGCGGCGAATTACGTACATGGACGAATATACACTTTTCATGTATTTAAAACATCCGCTTACTGAGGCGATAATATTGTTTATCACCGATATCATGGCCGTCGATAATTGACAATCAAAAAATTCAATAGCGCCACCCCTATCAAGTATCATGCCTATCTGTGACCCAGCGCTCGAACTTCACATATACTATAGGCCTACACTTTCGATCTTTGAGTCACAGATGGTTTTAAATAAACAATAAACCCTTTCACGGTAATATACGCCATGCTTTTGACGGGGGCAAAATTGTTTATTTCGAAAATTTCGAAAACTCGTTGCCGTGTGCGACCTAGCTAGCGCTCGAACTTAACGCACATTCCAGACGTGTGCGTGAAGTTCGAGCGCCGGGCCGGGTTGCAGATGGCAACGAGTGTTCGAATAAACGATTTTGCCCCGTCAAAAACATGGTTGGAACTTGGAGCATATTACCGTGAAATGGTTTATTTTGCAACATTTACAGTGCAACATAATATCTAACGTTAGCCATTACTAACTGGCAAAACACTTGGATGTAGGCCTACTGACAATGCCTCATACATGTAGGCCTAAAAAGTAATTCAACATAGTTATACCATGGAGGAAGGAAATATTTCCTTCCTCCATGGTTATACATAGTTAACGGCCCTGTGTTTACACGTATTTTAATGACTGATTTCCATGACTGATTTTGACAAAAACAAGCCGAAATAAACGGGGTATTTTCCCCTTTAAAAACCATATTGTTATCAATAAAAACAAACTATAATAGTGTCTATGAGGAGTACTTACCATTTTGTGTGCTCTTCTTGGCTGTTCAATTTAAAAGAGCTTTTAATCAAATTTGTTAAATATTCTGAGACTCGTACTACAAACAAATGAGCTGTTCGTAATCACACGGTCCCTATTGATATCAATCACACACTTTTCGTGTGGTCTTACAGCATGCAGAGTCGAGTATGCGCAAAAATTATTTACATGTCCGTCGCTTAGAAACGATCGCGAAGTACGGACTACCTCGCGTGGTTTGCCGAGATTCAACGGTACTTGAGGCTCGATGAATAAGGTCAAAGTTCAAATTGTATTCCATGTGTTTTTGTGCACAACACTCGTCTTTGAAAAGTTTGTTCTTTCGGAAGTTGCGCATATTCAACAGAAAAAAATGAAGTTGATGAGACATGCCGTATTTATCACGCGTTTTACGTGCAGGTGTAAGTTTTCTGATCGGTTGAAATAAATCGTGGTTAACGTTAACGTTAGACATGTTGTTATTGTTAGACAGTAGGCTATAGTCAGTGGTTACAGCTTCTGTATGCCTAATTTCCGGACAAGTAAACTTTAACTGCTATTATGACTGGCAATTCTTTCATTAAATTTTTATATTTCTTCTATATTATCAAAATGTTCATAAATACTTCATTGTGCAGTAGGACATTTAGTAAAATACGTCTTTATGCCGAGTTATGAAAGTATACTTTTCAAAAGTCTCCAAATTTCCAATTTTGCCATGAACTTGAAGTAAACTTTAATATTTTTTTTTGCATTAAAATATCCTCATTTAGAAATTTTTTAATTATCAATCATGTACCTTAATACCAACTTTATACCAAATAAGCTGTTACTTAAGACAAATTATAGATCATAATTCAGTAGGTGTTAGTTTGTTCACATACTGACATAGTCCGACCTAAGTCATGTAAGTAAGTGTAAGTCAAATGTTGCATTTTTAAAACAAATTGCAGAATACCATTTCATTCATCTGACCAGTTAATAATAATAATAATAATAATAATAAAGATTTGTAGCGCGCACATATCCACCCTGTCCCTGCTGGGCGCTCACGGCATGGAAACAAAGAACCTACAAACAATATACAATGATAGCATAGGGAAAAAAATTATGTACCGAGATACATGTACCTACAATGCAAAAAATTTACAAACATACATCATCTTTGAAGAGTTGTGACATAAGATGAGTTTTAAGCTGCGACTTAAATCTAGTTATACTATGACAAGATTTGAGTTTAGTTGGAAGATGATTCCAGAGTCTCGGATCCGCGACAGAAAAAAGACCTAGGCCTATCACCCCAGTTCCATTTTGAAGTTGGTTTCTTTAGGAGTGACATGTTGCTGGAGCGCAAATTGCGTGATGGAGTGTAGACTTTAAGCAGTTTATAAATATAAATTGGAGCAATGTTATTAAAAGATTTGTGAACAATTAGCATAAGTTTAAAAACAATTATTTGTGTTTTTACAAAATTGTTTACGGGTACCCGGGTATCCGAAGATTTCCAACTTCGGGTATCTGGTTCCTGAAATAACCGAAAACCCACAGCCCTACCAGGCACACAAAAAGAAAACACTTATTGTTTATGTTACGGAATTGAAATAAAAACTGGTAGCTTTTTTTTTTTTTTTTTTTTTTTTTTTTTTCCACAGGTATGTCTTCAGAGGTAACGGCAAGAAATACAGCCATCACATCGAGACAAAATGAGCTCTTGGACCGGGAGAAAGAACGACAGCTGGCCCTCATCAAGAGGGTCGAGAAGATCGAGGTGGAACACATCGGTCCAAACGACCCCTGTAAACTCATGATGAACAAGTACCAGTCCACACCATACCATGCTGCTATGCGTAAGAAGACTTCTTCTTTGAAATGAATTTTCGTGAAGATGATCAGTGTGTACAGATTGAAACGTAGCCCCATTCTAGGGCCAATGCACTGGACTCCCTCCATATCCTTGGCCCTAGCCCCCACATGTACAAAAATGGAGTGATTTTTCTCTTTTTTTCCCACTTTTGATCTGCTAATTTTTGGCAACCTTAAAACTTAGTAATTAGGTAACCTTGGCCAAGCAGACACTTTTGGCATAAAATCCATTATTCTGGGATATCTCACTTCTATGAAACTTTCAAAACATTTTTGAAATTTACAAAAATAAAAAAATAATAAAATTTTAATTTCACCACAATTACTGATCTCACAATAGCGAACTTTATGCCAAAAGTGTCTGCTTGGACAAGCTTACCTATTCACAACATTTTAGATTGTAATAATTAGAAGATCAAAAGTTGAAAAATCGCTCCTTTTTTGTACATGTGGGGCTAGGGCCAAGAATATGTAGGGAGTGTATTGGCCCTAGAATGGGGCTAATCAAAACGTTGAGTTATCTCCACCACTGATTGTTCTCAGAACCATCACTTATTACAACTCTTAAGAGATTTAAACCCTTCTCTGTGACTGCAAGGGTCAAAATCGGTCAAAATGTTGATATACTTGCCAAGGTCTATCTAGTGCACTTAAAAGTCAAACACTGTCAAACCTGTTCAAAATGAGTTTGCCGTTTTTGACTGGTAAAAGCATTGTCTGGTATTTTGACTGGCAAAAGCATTGTCTGGTATTGTTCAGTCAAAACCAGTCAAAACCAGTTAAAACCAGTCAAAAATGCCCCTGTGTGCACATTTGGGTCAACAGTCAAAAACAGGCAGTTGACTGATTTTGACCTCTATAGCTCAAAAATGCCCCTGTGTGCACATTTGGGTCAACAGTCAAAAACAGGCAGTTGACCTCTATAGCTACTTGCCCAGTCAGCACGGCACTCACAGACAGTCACTTGAGTATTTTTGTGTGCATTTCCAATTGGTAGGTCAAACCAGAGTCACACGCAGCTGTGTATGAGTGCACTGCACAAAGTCAATGGGTTGGGAGTTACATACAAATTTTTAGTGTCTTTGGGTTTGACCTCCTATCACACAGCCACATGTGTTTGCATGTATTTGAGTGCACTGCACAAAGTCAATGGGTTAAGAGAGACATACAAATTTTGAGTGTCTTTGAGTGTTAAACCTATAGGAGGGTTAATTGGTGAAATTTAAGAGATTGTTACATTCTGCTACCGCAAACTTAACTCCTAATTTACATGAGTTATTATATGAATATTCAACAACATTTATGAATGACGATTGCATTGGAATATATTGAATGTGCATGTACTTGTCCAGAGTCCAAGCCACACAAAGATTTCTCATTATGTATGTATATAGATTTACATCCATTTAGGAATATTCCTAAAAATTTAGTATGAATGATAATGAATATTTGATTATATTTTGAATACTTACCCTCCTATTACTACAAGGGTCAAAATCAGTCAAAATGTTGATTCACTTGCCAATGTATATCTAGTGCACTTAAGACAGCTGTGGCGTCAGTCAAGTCTGTGTTAACAATAAGAGCTATTTGAGATCTATTCATTAGAACCCTCTGACTACTACAAGGGTCAAAATCAGTCAAAATGTTGATTTACTTGCCAATGTATATCTAGTGCACTTAAGACAGCTGTGGCGTCAGTCAAGTCTGTGTTAACAATAAGAGCTATTTGAGATCTATTCATTAGAACCCTCTGACTACTACAAGGGTCAAAATCAGTCAAAATGTTGATTTACTTGCCAATGTATATCTAGTGCACTTAAGACAGCTGTGGCGTCAGTCAAGTCTGTGTTAACAATAAGAGCTATTTGAGATCTATTCATTAGAACCTTCCGACTACTACAAGGGTCAAAATCAGTCAAAATGCTGATGTACATGCCAATATATATCTAGTGCACTTAAAAGTCAAACACAGTTGTCAAACTTTACGTGTAGTAAGTACATTTACCGGTCAAAATGATTTGACTGTTTTTGACTGGTAAAAACATTGTCTTGTATTGTTCAGGGTGGTCAAAGTGACAGTCAAAACCAGTCAAAAATGCCCCTGTGTGCACATTTGGGTCAACAGTCAAAACGGGCAGTTGACTGATTTTGACCACTAAAGTGCAGCTGTAGTATGAGGGTTCATCGGTCATATTCATTTTTAACATGTCAATTGTACAGTATTATTTAGAAATTAGTTTTTGTTTACATCATGGTCTGATGGTCGACTTTGTACTATAAGTAAGCTTGTATAATTATTTGTTCATTTTGGGTTCAGGTTTCCAATAATTTACCCACCATATTCCAAAATACTCCCCCCCTCCCCCAGATTTGAACCAGATATACCTCCAGCGGTCAGCAATAGCCATGGTCAATGACAGACCATGGCATATGTTACAACCCCTCGTAGAAGACTGTAAGCTTCGTTTTGTCACATTGAAAGATGATGACGTCACCGAGGCCAACCGGGTTAGTGTTTTTTTTGTTTTTTTAATTTTATTTAATTAATTTTTTTTTTTTTTTATGCAAGTTCGCCCCAAGGGGCTACAAGAAGAAAATATAGAAGATGAAAATAACTCAGGGGGACTAAAGGTAGGAATTGATATTCCTCTTAAAACTGTCTAGATTGTAGGATGTAAGGAAACATGCACCAGGCAAGGAGTTCCAAAGAGATGCAGTACGTTATTCAAGGAAGAACTGACATTGCTTTTTTTTAAAACCATATTTCAACAAAATAAGCAAAAGGTCACACATTGTTAATTTCTGGTGTGGACTTACATCGTCAAAATGTAACAAATGAAATGATTAGAAAGGCACTTTTCAAAACTGAGATGTTTGTATTTCCGAGTTCTGTAGAGAAAGAGCTTTTCAACAGTAAGCTTGGGCGATATTGATTTTTTGTCCATCCACGATATATCGTCAAACATACAGGGTGTCCCAGAAAAAAGGTAATTCTGACAATAAGGGTTAATTTTGACAAAGATATGCTTTTTATGGCTATTAATCATGTTTTACCGTAAAGTAGGAGCAAAAATGCTTTCCAGTGGTATCTTGATTGCATTCCTCTGGTCATGCATCACTGAGCACCATTGTTTGGAAAATGCTATGTGAAAACCCTTTTGGGACAGTTCATGGTCATAGCCATAAAAAGCATATCTTTGTCAAAATTAACCCTTATTGTCAGAATTACCTTTTTTCTGGGACACCCTGTATATCGCGATTTTCGATAGTATCGCGATTAGTTTTTCATTTGAGCACGATTGCTTTAGAGCTGACAACCACGGGTATGCATTAAATACTCAACACTTAATCTGTCTGAATAGATTTCTTTGAGTGGCAGGAGATTAAGAGAAACGACAGAGTTCTGTGTCTGGACCCTGTATGGCGGGCTCCTTTGTGATCTGACAGTCGGATAACCACTGAAGCAGTTCGCAAATTGTTTTTCACTTCTGAAAGCTTGAAAAGACTGGCCTAATTTTTGTTTCCATGGAATATCTGAATCGACTCACAATTGTGATTTTTTTTTTTAATCATGATATATTTTTTAAATCGCGATTTGCCGATATCTTGATAACTTGAAAAGGTTCTCGTTCCGTATTCGAACAAAAAAAGGTATCGCGATATTCGATATTATTGAGTTATCACCCAAGCTTATTCAACAGTACCAAACACTTGGAGGTGCACTTAGTAATTAAAATCCGTGAAATTGTTTAAAGTCATAAAATACTTTCACAGATTGTAATGATAAGTCCACCCCCAAAGTACCGTTGAAAAGCTCTTTTTCTACAGAATTTGGCAATACAAACATCTCAGTTTTGAAAAATGCCTACTTTACTCGTACTTTTGTGGGAGCAAGTCACATATATCGTCCCTTTAACCCTAACCATGCTCAATGCAACAAGATGCAACAAATGTAAAAAGTTGTGGCATCTTGTTGCCTTTAGCAGAGAACAAAAGAACCATTGTTCGAGCTGGTAGATCTTGTTGCATTGAGCAGGCTGCACACTTTTCTGTTGTTGCATTTTGTTGCATTCATCAGGGTGTCTGTGAAATTCCCGTAGGGGGGTTGGGGATAATATATCCATCGAAAAACTCTGGGATGGTAACCGTTAGCACTTACAGAATATGCTATGAAGTTTTTATAGAATCAATAGTGCATACAATGTACATGCTTACCAGTGATAATGCTGGTACCTGACGATGCTTAGTGACAAGCTGCTGCATGCATGCAGTGTGCCCTCAATAGTTTGTGCATGGAATGGAAAGACATTATCACTCAGTCAACTTCCCAGGTATAAACAAAAATAACACTGAATTTCCCAATCACTTCCTCGCTCCACAGGCTTTCTGGAGGTCCTGCGCTCACATGATGGGCGCAATCTTACACTCCGCCTTCAAGGACGACGTCAGAGTGGAGTTTGCCCGGGTTCCAGACATTCCAAGTAAGATGCGATGAGTGGTCAATGATGCATTCAATGAGTGGTCAATGATGCATTCAATGAGTGGTCAAAGGCAAAAGTTGTTGGTCTTACTGTTTAGAAATGATGGACGGATGACTTGTGATAAATTCATTTTTATAAATAAATTTTGAATTGAAGTTATTCTTTTGAATTTGGTTAACCTACTGAAAAACCAGCGTAAATCATGAAAAACCAGCATAAATCATGAAAAACCAGTGTAAATCCAGACCTCCCAACATGTACGATTTTGGCGTACTTTTTACGATTTTTCACCCATTTTACGCTTTTACGATTTTATTCTTCATTTGTACGATTTTTGAAGTTTTTTTTAAAAATCTTTTTTAATTTGTTATTTTTTTATTTCGCGCACCATAGGCCGTGCAAGTCTCATGGGCGAGACTTAACATAGTCTATTCCTGTGTGGTCTGTTGTTCCCGGTCGTGCGGTCCGCATAATCGCATTCACTGTAATACGTTCGATCTCTGAAGGGCAAAGGAGGGACTGTCAACTAGTTTACGAATAGACGACGTGCGTGCAAACTGATACTCTGTGGAAGCGTGGCTTCTGTACACACGATATGTATGCAGACTGTACACACACGTGTTGTGTACGTTACACACGATGCTGCATTGCACGTTGTACAATTAAAAGGCGGTTAACCAGGCGACACGCGACACAATGACTATCGGCTTGAAGAAAGTACTATTTTTGAAAACTGAATGTTGGGAGGTCTGTAAATCATGAAAAACCAAAAAAAAAATTCATGAAAAACCAACGTAAATTGCATTGTGTCGTTAAACGAGACAAAAGTGAAAATGCATCCCAATATTTATTCCAACATGGAATTTTCACTCTGAAGCACAAAATTTAATTTTCAAAACTATTTCATTATTAAACTGTACTAAAATGTAAATCTGTGATCATTTATGTTTTATTGAGATAACTGATAGTGAAAAAGGGCTTTAAAATCCTATTTTCTTTTTTTTCCCCCAAAAAAAACCAAAAACAAAAACAAGTGATAATATCTAGAGTAATATACCTTCTAGTCCCTCGGTAGTTTTCAGATTCTTATTTGTCTCCCACAGTTTCCTCGGGGTGTTTTGCATATGACGTCAATCTCCCCTTCAAATGGGAGCCAACCAGGGAGGAGATGATGTGCCTAGACAGACAGGCTTTCAGCATGGCCGAGAAGAAGGTCAGCTTTGAAAGGCTGGAGGTCAGCCGAGAGGTCGCCCACAGCATATTCGAGGACAACATGTAAGTTTGACCGGATGGATCATAAATGCATTTGCTGATCCATTTCTTTTTAAAGCATCCATGGTTTCAACACCTGGGCTCAATTTCACAGAGCTGCTAAGCCTGTGCTAAGCAAAGAATTTTGCAACGCAAATATTTTCACTAAGCGTTATAAAACAGACTACCAACCAAAGTACATTCAAAATAATTCCGGTAAGCAGATATGGTCCCAGATATGACCTTCAACCCTACCACTGACCTTTGACCTGACCATTTTGACCTTTGCATCCCCAGGTACAAGAAGAAACAACTGGAAGAGACGCAGTCAGACAGAGTCGTGCTCTTCAGACTGGGAGAGTTTGTGGACATCAGCGACGGTCCCATGGTCACTAACACGGGGTTTATCGAACCGTGCAGATTCGTCTTTACTTGCGTAAGTTTCCTAAAAATAAAGGGGGAAAAAATTGGCATAGAAGATGGAACATTAGGTGTACCCATTTGAAGGTGGAACATTAGGTGTACCCATTTGAAGATGGAACATTAGGTGTACCCATTTGAAGATGGAATATTAGCTGTACCCATTTGAAGATGGAACATTAGGTGTACCCATTTGAAGATGGAACATTAGGTGTACCCATTTGAAGATGGAACTAATATTAGGTGTACCCATTTGAAGATAGAACATTAGGTGTACTTATTTGAAGGTGGAACATTAGGTGTACCCATTTGAAGATGGAACATTAGGTGTACTCATTTGAAGATAGAACATTAGGTGTACCCACTTGAAGATGGAACATTAGGTGTACCCATTTGAAGATGGAACATTAGGTGTACCCATTTGAAGATGGAACATTAGGTGTACCCATTTGAAGGTGGAACATTAGGTGTACCCATTTGAAGGTGGAACATTAGGTGTACCCATTTGAAGGTGTAACATTAGGTGTACCCATTTGAAGATGGAACATTAGGTGTACCCATTTGAAGATGGAACATTAGGTGTACCCATTTGAAGATGGAACATTAGGTGTACCCATTTGAAGATAGAACATTAGGTGTACCCATTTGAAGATGGAGCATTAGGTGTACCCAATTGGATCAGCTTGCTGCTGAAGATTTCTTTCAGGAACTGTGTTTCCAAATACAAATTTAATTGCTGATGAATTAGCGAAACATCCCCCCACCCACCCACATGGGTGGAGTAATTGTTCAATTTATATCAGGCCCGTGATTTCTCAGGATTTTTTCCTGATTTCAGATTTTTTTACAAATCTCCCTTTGCCTCAGTTTTCTTGAAAGAAGAGAAGTAGGCACCAAGGAAAGAAATAAGTAGCCTATATTGTGTCCAAACCTCTAGTTTCTTGTTTGTCGGGATGTAGAGAGTGTGTAAATCCTCCAAAATTAAACCTCCAAGAGGTTCAGGGGGCTTTGTCCTCTAAACCAAAGGGAGACCCAGGCTCGCTATCCATTTTTCAGGATTTTTTTTTTTACGTTTTTACTTTTGTCAAATCACATCCCTGTTATATGCATAAAACTGATGTATATTTACTGATTCTTGACAGGTTCCTGGTATTGACGACTACCTCAAACCAAGGGTGAGTTTTATAGTTTGATAACATCGTGAAATTCAAAGAAATTTTCGCATAAAGAGTCTATGACTCTCTTGGTCCTACCTCACAAATGTGGACTATCATTGCGGAACCTTTTTAAAAAGTACTTAACAAACTTGCAGACCAGTGAAAATGCTTGCAGAATAGCTAATTTCAAACTGACTGGACCGGCCGGCTAGTGAGAAAAATGGTTAAGGCAACCCTAGTCTTGGTTCAACACTGTGTTTGTACGTTTTTGATACACGATCCGTCACTGCACGATGGCGCTACTCAAACCACTACAATCACGAACCGCTGCCACCCACGAACCGCTATCAAACAGTCTTGGGAATTTCGTAGAATCTCCCTCCCGAAAACGGGGGGAAACCACTACGCATGCGTCAATTTGAAAAGAATTTGTCGATCAGTGAAGTTGTCGATCAGTGAACACGGCAGTCTGTTGTTGTTTATGTGCGTGCACACCAAGAATTGTGGGCTGTGCTCGCATTTCAAATTGACGCATGCGTAGTGGTTTCCCCCCCCCGTTAACATAAATATAAATAATGGGAAAGGGAACAAATGGTAAGGGAGAAGGGCCAAAGTCGTGGTACAAACCAAGCCTTTTGAGAAGCCCGGCAGGCTTGCAGAAGCCCAGCAGAAGCCCAGCAGGCTCAGGCTACCTGGCCTAAGATTCGTGGAATCTCTCCCCAAAAACGGGGGCAAACCACTACGCATGCGTCAATTTGAAATAAAGTTATCAATCATTGAAGTTGTCGATCAGTGAACATGGCAGTCTGTTGTTGTTTATGCGCGTGCACACCAAGAATTGTGGGCCGTGCTCACATTTCAAATTGATGCATGCGTAGTTGTTTCCGCCCCGTTAACATAAATAATGGGAAAGGGAACAAAGGGTAAGGGAGAAGGGCCAAAGTCATGGTACAAACCAAGCCTTTTGAGAAGCCCAGCAGGCTTGCAGAAGCCCAGCAGAAGCCCAGCAGGCTTGGCAGGCTCGGCAGAAGCCCAGCAGGCTTGGCAGAAGCCTAGCAGAAGCCCAGCAGGCTCGGCAGAAGCCCAGCAGAAGCCCAGCAGAAGCCCAGCCAGGCCCAGGCTACCTGGCCTCCTAATCTGTCCTTTGTGAGTCCTATTCCTGTAATAAAACAGTACCTGCCAAATCAACATAACCTGGGCTTTGGTAAAACTTGTAGCTTTGCATGGTGAAGAGGATAAGTTAAAGACTAATTGCGGTGACACCATGTGAAATTCTCAATTGAGTAGTAATTAGTTCTGAAAAGAACTGGAGGTTACAACTCGACATTTCAATCATCTCCTGAAGATGATCAGAGCATACCGATCGAAACGTCAAGTTGTAACCTCCAGTTCTTTTCAGAGCTATATTACTACTCAAGTGAGAATTTCACATGGTGTCACCGCAATTAGTCTTTACTTATAACTTGGGCTTCTGGAGGGCCTAGTCCAGCCAAGTAGAGCTCATTATAACTGATGCAGTTGTGAACTAAAGACAACTGAGGTGTCGGTCAAGTCTGTGTTAGCAATAAGAGCTATTTGAGATCCATTCATTAGTAAAAGGTCTTTTGTGCTCAGATAGGGGATTATATAGGCCCATAGGCCTGGGCAAAGTCTGCGCCTGGCTGGGATTCTCAAAGGCTTGGCTGTACCATGACTTTGGCCCTCCTTCCTAAGTCTGCTGCCTCCAGTGTCTCAAAAAGTCGCCCATTGAATCATGCTGATTCTAACTTTTCATGTACTTTCACACAGAATAAGCTGCTTAGATTCCAAGGGGTCGCACTACCATCAGAGTTCATAGTAAGTATTGAACTATATTGAATGTGCATCTAGTGTGAAATGTGCCCGGAAGAAGGATATAACGAATGTGTGACCGGCAAAAAGTCGTAAGCAGTTAATGTGCAAAATTGTGTTTCAAGAAAACCGAGTGTGAAAATTTGGTCGTTTTTTTTTCCTACCATTTATAAGTCATTGTAGGAAAGTTAAATTCCGCATGGGAATTGAAAAACATGTCTTGGGAGTAATTCTAGCAACAAATATATAACAGTTATGCCCTACTTTTTTTCAAAGGAGCCATTTTATTGCTTACGACGTTCTGCTGAGACAAAAAGTTGTACTTTGTGTGCCCGGAAGAAGGTCGTAGAGCCTTACGACCTTCTGGGCACACTACGAAATAGTAAGAAAACATTGCCCCGTGTTAAAAAAAAAGTTAGTGTTTGATTCTTTGTGAAAAGCTGACTACATAGCCGGTCAATCAAACGGCAAGAATTAGTCAATAAGGTTACACCTTTCCATGACAATAGACCGATCCATTAAGCCCCTCCCCCCCCCCCCATTACGCATTGACAAGTCACAGCAGCGATTACGCATCCATACGTCCGATAAAAGTCACATATTAAAATTCTACAGCCGTAGGTGCACGTGGCGACCAGTCGGTGGTTCGACGATCGATCGGGGCATTGGACCCACGTGTGTTATGCCCACAGTAACAGGTTTGTCTGTATAAAGACTGCCTGGACCGCCAGAGGCTGCTCACATTGTCCAGGTGCCCGCTTTGTCCAGGTGACTACAGTAGCAGGTTTGACTGTAATAAAGTTTGCCTCGACCGCCAGAGGCTGCCCACAGTGAGCAGGTGCCCGCTTTGTCCAGGTGACCACAGTGACAGGTTTGACTGTATAAAGTCTGCCTGGACCGCCAGAGGCTGCCCAAAGTGAGCAGGTGCCCGCTTTGTCCAGGTGACCACAGTGACAGGTTTGACTGTATAAAGTCTGCCTGGACCGCCAGAGGCTGCCCAAAGTGAGCAGGTGCCCACTTTGTCCAGGTGACCACAGTGACAGGTTTGACTGTATAAAGTCTGCCTGGACCGCCAGAGGCTGCCCACATTGAGCAGGTGCCCACTTTGTCCAGGTGCCCACAGTAGCAGGTTTGACTGTATAAAGTCTGCCTGGACCGCCGGAGGCTGCCCACAGTGAGCAGGTGCCCGCTTTGTCCAGGTGCCCACAGTAGAAGCTGTGAATTTTGTTGAATTAATGTAACAAATTCTTATTATAATTTATTTCTTTTCTTAAACAGGTGCATCACACAACATGGAGTATGATCCAAGAACGAGCCAGGAAGCCAGTAAGTATATAGTATTCTATAGTATATAGTAAGTATATAGTATTCTATAGTATATAGTAAGTATATAGTATTCTATAGTATATAGTAAGTATATAGTAAGTATATAGTATTCTATAGTATATAGGAAGTATATAGTATTCTATAGTATATAATAAGTATATAGTAAGTATATAGTATTCTATAGTATATAGTAAGTATATAGTAAATATATAGTATTGTTCTGCTGTGGCGTAGTTTTTAAATCACCGAGGAGTAAAAATCACTCGGGAGTAAAAAATGGTTAGCTGTTTCAGGGTCGAGATGGATGTTGTGTTTGATAGCAACTGTAGGTGCCAACCTTTCGGTTAACCGACCGAGAAAGATTTGGTTAAACGGTTAATAGTGAACCAACCGGTAACTCCCAGCACTATAATTTTATAGGAAAGCGTTCTCTTTCCTAAATTCAAACTGGGAATATTTTCACTTTCCTTAAAAGCAACACCGTCTCATCATCAGATTTCTAGGGAAGATTGATACCATCATCAGCTTGACACAAAGTCAGTTTTTACATTAAAATGCAGCCATTTGGTATTTTGTAATTACCAATCCATACCTCACCTAGATAATAGTTTATCAGGATCAGAGTAAATCATCCCCCTACCTACACTGTATTCTAATCACTCCACCATAAGAGTGCACCCTCCCCCCCCCCCCCCCTTCAGCTTAAAGTATTGTCACAATCAGAGTAGACTTTCAACAGGGCATGGAATCGGTGTCCTAGTTTAAGAAGAACACAGTGACTGAAAATTACTGGCTCATTTATGCAGCAGCTACGGTAATACATGTAAGACCTTATCATGTGGGGTATTATGTTCAGTCACTAAGTTAATCTAAAACTCGCCTGTGTAGTATTTTCACAGACACTCGGAAAGCACCGAGTATGCAGTGCTATACACACGTCGGTGTAGGGCAAAATTAAATCAATTGTTTATCTCCCGACGCAAGAATTTCACCAACATATATATATAATCTTAAACTAGCACTCCGATTCCATGCCCTGTTGATCATGATGATACTGTCTCTTTAATTTTGGCGGGGGTGCGTTTTCGCGACCCTAACCAGAAACTTGTTTCTGATGTTCATATTCTTGACCATAAACAAGATGGCGTGGCTACGCGAAAACGCGAACGTCACCAAAAAAATTTTTTCAGTTGGCGATGTGTTCAATCATCAACATTTCTTAAAATATTCATATGTTTGGCAAAATCGAACTTACTCGTGAGCTTGGAATGTATTCCTGTATACGAACAATCATTCCATCATGTTTTAACAAATAATTAACCAAACTTCCGTTACTTTTTACAGTCCGCCATCTTGAAAGCAAGCGTAACCGATCACAAACTTTTGGTTCACGTTTGGTCAGAACAATGACGTCATCGCAGCACAACCGAACTCACGAAAACGCTCAATCAATGACCGAAGCCCTAAACATGTTTCTGGTTATGGTCTCGAAAACCTGCCACTGGTTTGCTGCTCATTTGTTTTGACTTTACCAAACAACATTATTCTGCTTAATACCATTCTTGATTGCTTTCCTCCGTCGCCAGATTCTCTTGGACTTGGCACCTAACACGAAATCCAGTCAACCAGAACACAAAACACAGGAGGAAGCTACATCGTGATACACATGCGAGCCAGACTGAAGAACTGAAAGTCAGGCTTAAAAAAAAGGCTGTGTGTTGTGACTATAATGTGCTCTATGTTTATAGAGATATGTAACCCTTCAGACGTATGAAGTCCAGTTCTGCCAAACCTACCCCCATATAGGCCCTAGGCTTGGGCGATATCGATTTTTTTTTCATCCACGATATATCAGCAAACATATATCGCAATTTTCGATAGTATCGCGATTATTTGTTTTTCATTCACGCACGATTGCTTTAGAGCCAATAACCACAGATATGTACCCCCTCTACAAGCGCCACAATAAATCGCAAATTCTATTTGCATTGTGTGTATGTACTTCTGAAGTAGTTCGCTTTTGTTTCTCACTTCCTAAAGCTGACACGACTGTCCTAATTTCATTTCCATGGAATTTCTGACTTGACTCACAATGGCATTTTTTTAAATCGCGATATATTTTTTTAATCGCGATTTTCCGATATCTCGATAACTTGAAAAGGTTGTCGATATCGTAATCGATTAAAAAAAAGGTATCGCGATATTCAGTATTATCGCGTTATTGCCCATGCTTACACGTTTTAATGGACGAGTTAACGCTGCACACAGCTCATGTGGTTTGTGTCATTGGGACATGAAATCTTTGTTCCATAAGACTGGTTTAAATAAAACAAAACCATAGTAATTTGAAACCGTTTCAAAAGCTACGAGTCGGTTACGGCTATGGCATCCGAAAATGGGTTTAATATACATGTGTTCTGATATTTGTTGATGACTGTAAGAGTCTTCGGCTGTATCTGAAGTTACGGCTTTTGTCTACGGCTATGGGTAGATCACTGTTTCTTCCTATACTTCCTAGACCCAGTCTCTTAATAACCAACTCCACATTTTTAACCAATTGGTCAATTTATGGTACCGCTAAGGTAAATTATTCCTACACTAAATTTTTGTCACACCGACAATATATAGGTAAAACTTGTAGCTTTGCATGGTGAAGAGGATATGTAAGACTAATTGCGGTGACACCAGGTGAAATTCTCTATTGAGTAGTAATTAGTTTTGAAAAGAACTGGAGGTTACAACTCGACGTTTCGATCAGTATGCTCTGATTGTCTTCAGAAGAAATATATACCGGAATAATCAGATACGGATATAACATCATTTTGTACTAAAAATACAATCTGATTTAACTAGTCAACAGAGGTGAAGTGTCACTAAATGGGATTGCACCATCTCCCTTTATTCGACCAGGGTCTAGAGGGGAGAATGAGGTTGACCCCCCCGGGGGGAGGTTGCATTTTTACATGCGGTCGTCTTCTTCTTCTTTTTTCTTCCAAATTCATGAAAGGGACAATATCGTGGCATGGAATCGGAGTGCTAGTTTTAGATTAACCCAATGACTGATAAGGTCATAATTACCATTGCTGCTGCATAAATGAGCCAGTAATCTGCAGTCACTGTTGTCATCTAACTAACACCGATTCCATGCCCTGTTAAAAGTCTGCTCTGATCGTGACAATATTGTCCCTTTAAGCTGAAGGGAGGGGGGGGGGCCGCACTCTTATGGTGGAGTGATTATAATACAGGGGTGGTAGAGAGAAGTTTTGGTCTCCACATATCACAAGAAATTGCTGTCATCGTTTCAAAAGGTAAAAAAAATAAAAAAAACTCTCAACCAACCAAAATAATAAATCATCTCACCATAAATACTGCATTCATTATTATTTTCAATTGTATTATTTGTGTATTTATTACAAGCCTATGTTTTTTTTTAAAGACCATACAAAATGGTAAATATTTTCAACCCTAATTTAAAAAGTAAGTAATTCTAAGTAGGAATCACCAAAAACAAGACTTTCATTATTTTTCTTTAACCCTTTGTCAGACCCTGGTATAATTTCAATTATAACCCATTTAAGGTGGTCCGACGAACGTTACTTTAAAGGTGATTTCTGCTTCTTGCCTTTGTGTGAATCACCCGAGGCTGTATTTTACCCCTCACATTTTTTTGTTACAATGTTTCTAAACCAACTCGTGGAAGAAGGGTTCAACTGTTGTTCCCACGAGGTTATCTGCTGACTACGACATTCGTGTCCGGAACTACCCCAAGGACATTATGTAATTTTCCAAGCTCGATCAGTAGTCCCTTTGTTTCAAGTGATGGGATTTTTGACCACGCCGGCCAACGTGGCATAAACACCCCTCCAGATTGGTCAATATCTAGTGTCCACGCTTTCTTAACAGCTTACCAATGTTTTACTCATCTCTGATCAAAACATGGTTCAGCATAAAACCTGTTGTATACAATCATGATATCAGAAACCCTGGTGCCGAAATCATATGGAACAATAATGTTATTCAACTCAACAATAGAACCCTTTATATGCGTGACTGGATTAGAAAGGGGTTTATAAGGGTTAATGACCTGTTCGATGATACGGGCACAATGTTATCTGTGCAAGATATCCAGCGTTGTATGCCGCATAACCTAAGAACTTTTATTGATTATTTTATTATTCGCGATGCTCTTCCTATAGATTGGAAAACAAGGTTCGTCCCTTATGAGGGTACCGCTGATGTATATTTCAACAACATACGCATTCATAAATGCATCGCCAGCGTTTTTAAAAATATCATAATTGAATCAACATACATTGTGCCAACTTGTTATAACTTTTGGATAAACAATTTCCCCACTACAATTTTAATTGGGACCACATATGGAAGAGAGTCCCTCAATGTACCAATGGAGCGCGTCTTACACCCCTTAACTGGAAAATTCTTCATAATATCTATCCAACAAATACTATGCTATACAAGATGGGTAAAGCAGACTCCAATATATGTGACACCTGTAATGTTATTGATCACATTGATCATTTTTTCTTTTTTTGCAAAAAAATCAGATGTTTGGGACAATGTCAACCACGTGATTTCTTCCAATGTCAACAACAACATTACTCTCAGTGCCGAAGATGTCATATTTGGTGTTGATAATATGAAATGTCTTAATAATATGTTTGTTAATTACGTTATCGCGATTGCCAAGCTTTGTATTAGCAAATTTAGATATGGTAACCACCCAAATCTTTTCTTCTTGTTCAATAATGAGACTAGACTTAGAAATGTCACTTACTAGTCTCTGCCAAAACTGAGATACAAACGACACTCCATGACCTTGATCTGCCACGACGCATGCTCACCTCGGTCAGTCGGTCGATTCTAACCCCTTTTATTCAGAGACTACGATTTTTTTGAGCTCATCGTGTCTCGGTATGATAGGGTCTGAGGGAGTGTCGGAGATCTCATGTTGAGGCGACTTTATCGCGCTATAAACATTGTGTGTTCCCTTTTATATTGTTTTACTGTAAATGATAATGTGTTATTCCTTTTGTAGCCCTGCAAATAAAGTGGTGGCTTCCTTCTGATTTTTTTATATTATTGATTTGTTATTAAAGGTAAAAAAAACAAAAAACTCTCAACCAAACAAAATAATAAATCATCTCACCATATATACTGCATTCATTATTATATTATTTGTGTATTTATTACAAGCCTATGTTTTTTTAAAGGATTTTTCCTGATTTTATATATTTATTTATTTATTTATTGTTTTTTTTACAAATCTTCCTTTGCCTCAAAATTTTCTTGAATGAAGAGAAGTAGCCACCAAGGAAAGAAAGAAGTAGCCTGTATTGTGTCCAAACCTTGTTTGTTGTGATGTGGAGAGTCTGTAAATCCTCCAAAATTAAACATCTATGAGGTTCAGGGGGCTTTGTCCACTAGACCAAAGGGAGACCCAGGCCCGCTACCCATTTTTTCAGGATTTTGTTTTTTACTTTTGTCAAATCACATCCCCTGAGTGACACAACGTGATAAGCTGAAACTCTCATTGGTTAGTTATTTAACCCTAACCACCCCAAATCCATCAAAATCCTCCAAGGGGCGCTTTTTTGGACAAATTCAGCACTTTCAGAAACTGGTACTTTCACCTTTTCAAATGGGACAAAATTACTACCTGGCAAGAGGTACAGGCCATAAGTGCTGAATATGAAAGATCAACGAAAATGCATGGTGCATTTTGAAGATGAGGGCATGATGTTTCCAAAAGTGCTCTGATGGATTTTTGGAGGATTCAGGAAGGTTCAAACCTTCACCCAAGGTTTGTTTATGCCACAGAGAAGGCGAATTAGTTTGAATCTCGCTCGGTAGCAACACAGCGTACAGTGAGGTCAATGTAGGCTACATGTAATACAATGCATCTGTGTGAGTGTGTGGGTTTTGTGTACGAGTGTGCAGTGTAAGGGGTTACAGAGTCATACGCATGTTCAGATGAATACCATAGGGAAGAAAACAGTGAATCCATGCCCGCGTTATTTTGTTCGTGGTACATGTATTAAGACAGTAAACTACCCGTAATTTATATTCAATAACACCCTAACAAACACCCTACTAATTATTTAACAATCCCATTTTGCCTTTGAGAAAGAACCTGTTATAGGTTCGAAACGAATAACTACTAGTTTGCATTTATACTACAGGTCCTTTATATAGGTTGGTAAGCAGTTTGCAACAGTTAATTCTCTATTTATCCCTAAAAATAAAAAATAAAGTCTCCGGTTTCTTGTGATAGGTCGCCTTCAAAATCGGTGCATTAACGCCCATTTTTGTTTTGTTTTGTTTTATTTAATTTAATTTAATTTTGTATACATATATACGCGGGTACTGGAAGCAAATAAAAGGGGATGCGAGTTCAGAATGATATTCATTTCACATTGTCTTTATTTTAGAATGATATAGTTGTCTTGAATAAAGGGATGGGAGCTATTGTAAAAGGGCATGCGAGTTCAGAATGATATTCATTTCACATTGTCTTTATTTTAGAATGATATAGTTGTCTTGAATAAAGGGATGGGAGTTATTGTAAAAGGGCATGCGAGTTCAGAATGATATTCATTTCACATTGTCTTTATTTTAGAATGATACAGTTGTCTTGAATAAAGGGATGGGAGTTATTGTAAAAGGTGATGCGAGTTCAGAATGATATTCATTTCACATTGTCTTTATTTTAGAATGATACAGTTGTCTTGAATAAAGGGATGGGAGCTATTGTAAAAGGTGATGCGAGTTCAGAATGATATTCATTTCACATTGTCTTTATTTTAGAATGATATAGTTGTCTTGAATAAAGGGATGGGAGCTATTGTAAAAGGTGATGCGAGTTCAGAATGATATTCATTTCACATTGTCTTTATTTTAGAATGATATAGTTGTCTTGAATAAAGGGATGGGAGTTATTGTAAAAGGGGATGCGAGTTCAGAATGATATTCATTTCACATTGTCTTTATTTTAGAATGATATAGTTGTCTTGAATAAAGGGATGGGAGCTATTGTAAAAGGTGATGCGAGTTCAGAATGATATTCATTTCACATTGTCTTTATTTTAGAATGATATAGTTGTCTTGAATAAAGGGATGGGAGTTATTGTAAAAGGGGATGCGAGTTCAGAATGATATTCATTTCACATTGTCTTTATTTTAGAATGATATAGTTGTCTTGAATAAAGGGATGGGAGTTATTGTAAAAGAGGATGCGAGTTCAGAATCATGATATTCATTTAACATTGTCTTTATTTTAGAATGATATAGTTGTCTTGAATAAAGGGATGGGAGCTATTGTAAAAGGGGATGCGAGTTCAGAATGATATTCATTTCACATTGTCTTTATTTTAGAATGATATAGTTGTCTTGAATAAAGGGATGGGAGTTATTGTAAAAGGGGATGCGAGTTCAGAATGATATTCATTTCACATTGTCTTTATTTTAGAATGATACAGTTGTCTTGAATAAAGGGATGGGAGCTATTGTAAAAGGGGATGCGAGTTCAGAATGATATTCATTTCACATTGTCTTTATTTTAGAATGATATAGTTGTCTTGAATAAAGGGATGGGAGTTATTGTATAAAAGGGGATGCGAGTTCAGAATGATATTCATTTCACAATGTCTTTATTTTAGAATGATTTAGTTGTCTTGAATAAAGGGATGGGAGTTATTGTAAAAGGGGATGCGAGTTCAGAATCATGATATTCATTTCACATTGTCTTTATTTTAGAATGATATAGTTGTCTTGAATAAAGGGATGGGAGTTATTGTAAAAGGGGATGCGAGTTCAGAATGATATTCATTTCACATTGTCTTTATTTTAGAATGATACAGTTGTCTTGAATAAAGGGATGGGAGCTATTGTAAAAGGGGATGCGAGTTCAGAATGATATTCATTTCACATTGTCTTTATTTTAGAATGATATAGTTGTCTTGAATAAAGGGATGGGAGTTATTGTATAAAAGGGGATGCGAGTTCAGAATGATATTCATTTCACAATGTCTTTATTTTAGAATGATTTAGTTGTCTTGAATAAAGGGATGGGAGTTATTGTAAAAGGGGATGCG
Source organism: Zoroaster sp. YZ-2022 (assembly GCA_029582265.1). NCBI lineage: Eukaryota > Metazoa > Echinodermata > Asteroidea > Forcipulatida > Zoroasteridae > Zoroaster > Zoroaster sp. YZ-2022. The sequence goes on along the minus strand of CM055816.1, from coordinate 57,144,226 downwards.
AGTTCAGAATCATGATATTCATTTCACATTGTCTTTATTTTAGAATGATATAGTTGTCTTGAATAAAGGGATGGGAGTTATTGGAAAAGGGGATGCGAGTTCAGAATGATATTCATTTCACAATGTCTTTATTTTAGAATGATATAGTTGTCTTGAATAAAGGGATGGGAGTTATTGTAAAAGGGGATGCGAGTTCAGAATGATATTCATTTCACATTGTCTTTATTTTAGAATGATATAGTTGTCTTGAATAAAGGGATGGGAGCTATTGTAAAAGGGGATGCGAGTTCAGAATGATATTCATTTCACATTGTCTTTATTTTAGAATGATATAGTTGTCTTGAATAAAGGGATGGGAGTTATTGTAAAAGGGGATGCGAGTTCAGAATCATGATATTCATTTCACATTGTCTTTATTTTAGAATGATATAGTTGTCTTGAATAAAGGGATGGGAGTTATTGTAAAAGGGGATGCGAGTTCAGAATGATATTCATTTCACATTGTCTTTATTTTAGAATGATATAGTTGTCTTGAATAAAAGGATGGGAGTTATTGTAAAAGGGGATGCGAGTTCAGAATGATATTCATTTCACATTGTCTTTATTTTAGAATGATATAGTTGTCTTGAATAAAGGGATGGGAGCTATTGTAAAAGGGGATGCGAGTTCAGAATGATATTCATTTCACAATGTCTTTATTTTAGAATGATATAGTTGTCTTGAATAAAGGGATGGGAGTTATTGTAAAAGGGGATGCGAGTTCAGAATGATATTCATTTCACATTGTCTTTATTTTAGAATGATATAGTTGTCTTGAATAAAGGGATGGGAGCTATTGTAAAAGGGGATGCGAGTTCAGAATGATATTCATTTCACATTGTCTTTATTTTAGAATGATATAGTTGTCTTGAATAAAGGGATGCATGGGAGTTATTGTAAAAGGCGATGCGAGTTCAGAATGATATTCATTTCACAATGTCTTTATTTTAGAATGATATAGTTGTCTTGAATAAAGGGATGGGAGCTATTGTAAAAGGGGATGCGAGTTCAGAATGATATTCATTTCACAATGTCTTTATTTTAGAATGATATAGTTGTCTTGAATAAAGGGATGGGAGCTATTGTAAAAGGGGATGCGAGTTCAGAATGATATTCATTTCACAATGTCTTTATTTTAGAATGATATAGTTGTCTTGAATAAAGGGATGGGAGTTATTGTAAAAGGGGATGCGAGTTCAGAATGATATTAATTTCACATTGTCTTTATTTTAGAATGATATAGTTGTCTTGAATAAAGGGATGGGAGCTATTGTAAAAGGGGACGCGAGTTCAGAATGATATTCATTTCACATTGTCTTTATTTTAGAATGATATAGTTGTCTTGAATAAAGGGATGGGAGTTATTGTAAAAGGGGATGCGAGTTCAGAATCATGATATTCATTTCACATTGTCTTTATTTTAGAATGATATAGTTGTCTTGAATAAAGGGATGGGAGTTATTGTAAAAGGGGATGCGAGTTCAGAATCATGATATTCATTTCACATTGTCTTTATTTTAGAATGATATAGTTGTCTTGAATAAAGGGATGGGAGTTATTGTAAAAGGGATGCGAGTTCAGAATGATATTCATTTCACATTGTCTTTATTTTAGAATGATATAGTTGTCTTGAATAAAGGGATGGGAGTTATTGTAAAAGGATGCGAGTTCAGAATGATATTCATTTCACATTGTCTTTATTTTAGAATGATATAGTTGTCTTGAATAAAGGGATGGGAGTTATTGTAAAAGGGGATGCGAGTTCAGAATCATGATATTCATTTCACATTGTCTTTATTTTAGAATGATATAGTTGTCTTGAATAAAGGGATGGGAGTTATTGTAAAAGGGGATGCGAGTTCAGAATGATATTCATTTCACATTGTCTTTATTTTAGAATGATATAGTTGTCTTGAATAAAGGGATGGGAGTTATTGTAAAAGGCGATGCGAGTTCAGAATGATATTCATTTCACAATGTCTTTATTTTAGAATGATATAGTTGTCTTGAATAAAGGGATGGGAGCTATTGTAAAAGGGGATGCGAGTTCAGAATGATATTCATTTCACAATGTCTTTATTTTAGAATGATATAGTTGTCTTGAATAAAGGGATGGGAGCTATTGTAAAAGGGGATGCGAGTTCAGAATGATATTCATTTCACAATGTCTTTATTTTAGAATGATATAGTTGTCTTGAATAAAGGGATGGGAGTTATTGTAAAAGGGGATGCGAGTTCAGAATGATATTCATTTCACAATGTCTTTATTTTAGAATGATATAGTTGTCTTGAATAAAGGGATGGGAGCATTGTAAAAGGGGATGCGAGTTCAGAATCATGATATTCATTTCACATTGTCTTTATTTTAGAATGATATAGTTGTCTTGAATAAAGGGATGGGAGTTATTGTAAAAGGGGATGCGAGTTCAGAATGATATTCATTTCACATTGTCTTTATTTTAGAATGATATAGTTGTCTTGAATAAAGGGATGGGAGCTATTGTAAAAGGGGATGCGAGTTCAGAATGATATTCATTTCACATTGTCTTTATTTTAGAATGATATAGTTGTCTTGAATAAAGGGATGGGAGTTATTGTAAAAGGGGATGCGAGTTCAGAATCATGATATTCATTTCACATTGTCTTTATTTTAGAATGATATAGTTGTCTTGAATAAAGGGATGGGAGTTATTGTAAAAGGGGATGCGAGTTCAGAATGATATTCATTTCACATTGTCTTTATTTTAGAATGATATAGTTGTCTTGAATAAATGGATGGGAGTTATTGTAAAAGGGGATGCGAGTTCAGAATGATATTCATTTCACATTGTCTTTATTTTAGAATGATATAGTTGTCTTGAATAAAGGGATGGGAGTTATTGTAAAAGGGGATGCGAGTTCAGAATGATATTCATTTCACATTGTCTTTATTTTAGAATGATATAGTTGTCTTGAATAAAGGGATGGGAGTTATTGTAAAGGATGCGAGTTCAGAATGATATTCATTTCACATTGTCTTTATTTTAGAATGATATAGTTGTCTTGAATAAAGGGATGGGAGTTATTGTAAAAGGGGATGCGAGTTCAGAATCATGATATTCATTTCACATTGTCTTTATTTTAGAATGATATAGTTGTCTTGAATAAAGGGATGGGAGTTATTGTAAAAGGGGATGCGAGTTCAGAATGATATTCATTTCACATTGTCTTTATTTTAGAATGATATAGTTGTCTTGAATAAAGGGATGGGAGTTATTGTAAAAGGGGATGCGAGTTCAGAATGATATTCATTTCACATTGTCTTTATTTTAGAATGATATAGTTGTCTTGAATAAAGGGATGGGAGCTATTGTAAAAGGGGATGCGAGTTCAGAATGATATTCATTTCACAATGTCTTTATTTTAGAATGATATAGTTGTCTTGAATAAAGGGATGGGAGTTATTGTAAAAGGGGATGCGAGTTCAGAATGATATTCATTTCACATTGTCTTTATTTTAGAATGATATAGTTGTCTTGAATAAAGGGATGGGAGCTATTGTAAAGGGGATGCGAGTTCAGAATGATATTCATTTCACATTGTCTTTATTTTAGAATGATATAGTTGTCTTGAATAAAGGGATGGGAGTTATTGTAAAAGGGGATGCGAGTTCAGAATGATATTCATTTAACATTGTCTTTATTTTAGAATGATATAGTTGTCTTGAATAAAGGGATGGGAGCTATTGTAAAAGGGGATGCGAGTTCAGAATGATATTCATTTCACATTGTCTTTATTTTAGAATGATATAGTTGTCTTGAATAAAGGGATGGGAGTTATTGTAAAAGGGATGCGAGTTCAGAATGATATTCATTTCACATTGTCTTTATTTTACAATGATATAGTTGTCTTGAATAAAGGGATGGGAGTTATTGTAAAAGGGATGCGAGTTCAGAATGATATTCATTTCACATTGTCTTTATTTTAGAATGATATAGTTGTCTTGAATAAAGGGATGGGAGTTATTGTAAAAGGGGATGCGAGTTCAGAATGATATTCATTTCACATTGTCTTTATTTTAGAATGATATAGTTGTCTTGAATAAAGGGATGGGAGTTATTGTAAAAGGGGATGCGAGTTCAGAATGATATTCATTTAACATTGTCTTTATTTTAGAATGATATAGTTGTCTTGAATAAAGGGATGGGAGTTATTGTAAAAGGGGATGCGAGTTCAGAATGATATTCATTTCACAATGTCTTTATTTTAGAATGATATAGTTGTCTTGAATAAAGGGATGGGAGTTATTGTATAAAAGGGGATGCGAGTTCAGAATGATATTCATTTCACAATCTCTTTATTTTAGAATGATATAGTTGTCTTGAATAAAGGGATGGGAGTTATTGTAAAAGGGGATGCGAGTTCAGAATGATATTCATTTCACATTGTCTTTATTTTAGAATGATATAGTTGTCTTGAATAAAGGGATGGGAGCTATTGTAAAAGGGGATGCGAGTTCAGAATGATATTCATTTCACATTGTCTTTATTTTAGAATGATATAGTTGTCTTGAATAAAGGGATGGGAGTTATTGTAAAAGGGGATGCGAGTTCAGAATGATATTCATTTCACATTGTCTTTATTTTAGAATGATATAGTTGTCTTGAATAAAGGGATGGGAGCTATTGTAAAAGGGGATGCGAGTTCAGAATGATATTCATTTCACATTGTCTTTATTTTAGAATGATATAGTTGTCTTGAATAAAGGGATGGGAGTTATTGTAAAAGAGGATGCGAGTTCAGAATCATGATATTCATTTCACATTGTCTTTATTTTAGAATGATATAGTTGTCTTGAATAAAGGGATGGGAGTTATTGTAAAAGGGGATGCGAGTTCAGAATGATATTCATTTCACATTGTCTTTATTTTAGAATGATATAGTTGTCTTGAATAAAGGGATGGGAGTTATTGTAAAAGGGGATGCGAGTTCAGAATCATGATATTCATTTCACATTGTCTTTATTTTAGAATGATATAGTTGTCTTGAATAAAGGGATGAGAGCTATTGTAAAAGGGGATGCGAGTTCAGAATGATATTTTTTTGCATGCTTTTGTTTATGATTTACGTTCATTTTTTATGTTAAATGAATAACATTGGCGTTTGAAAACGTATTTTAATTTTGATTTTCTCATTTTAATTAAATATATCATGCAACTAAACTAACTTTTTGAATAAGGAGCTTTTTAATTGGATGTAACCATTAGTTGGGTTGAATTATCTAACTAAAACAGAATCATTCTATTGTTTCTAAATTCCGAACCACACATGCAGATGGCCTGACATGTAACGAGGCGTTGGACTAATTACCCGTTCTGGATATTCTAGTGCTTTCCGGTTCTTGTCGGGATAACATTTCTAAAAGTCCTGTAAATGTTTCAGTTTTTTTTTGTCAGACTCGGGAAAACGTGTATTGGGCAGTTGGAATATTAGCTCTATTTAAGTAGTATTTTTCCGTAGACGAAACAATTCTTTATTTCCGTAATTTATGTCAAAAAGAGGGCAAGGGGGCTGCCATCCCCCATGAGCTACACAACTGGCTAGTAGGCCTAGGCTGATAAATTCTGTCAGGTTGGCAGTCGGAATTATGGGCTGTCGGAATAGTCAGCAAAAGTGATACATATTTGTTTCTTCTCCGAAACTCGCCACATAAATTTTCTTCTGTATTATTCTTTTTCTATATTACATGATTTTAATACTGCATATCTGAATACAAAGTTATAATTAATTTACGTATCTTCATACTTGTATCATTTGTCAATACGGTAAATATAGTCAGGGTTTTCTGTTGTGGGCAAAAAAATATACAAAAATGAGAATCAGTGGTAAATGCGTAAATTTCGTATTCATGGCCGATTTTACATTGAACAATTAATTACATTTTATGAACTTTAAGATAACACAACATAATTATGTATATATTATGAAGCAGAGGTTATCTCCAAACTATATTATGGCCTAGGTAGTAAATAAAATAACCAATGAGACAGTTTAAGCGAAGGAAATTATAAACATGACTTGAACATTCACCGATTCCATTATTTCTGTGTTTATTTAGAGTTTAGACCATGTGATTCGTTTACACTTTGCGTGACCTTTTGAGTACCCAGGAGATTTCCCGCCAGGCAAAGGTATTTGCATGCAGTAGATACAGAGTTTGTACTTCTCCACATCATAAATATTAAGAATTTATTTAATATTTAGATGTAATTTGAGATGCCATTTGAGATGTATAGTTCCTATTTAAAAATAAACCATATTAAGAATGTGTTTGCAGATATCTCAAAATATCAGGATTTATATGGTTTCTTGTCATACACCAGTGTACATTTAGTGGAATATTCTATTAAAAACCAGACATCCTCAAAGTTACCCCCCAGACATCATCAATCATCCCTCCAGTTGCAGTTTGAAAGCTAAGTATGCTTTTTGAAAGTCATCCGAGCGCAACGGCTTATTTCAATACGTTTCATATGACTAAAAATACTTTTCTTTCACGCCCAAATAATTCAATGGGTAGGCCCAGGTTGTTTGTGTTAGTGCCTTTCCAAACATCAGTGTAGGCTATACATCACGTGTACATGTACACATAGCTTCAGACTTCAATTTCGATCCGAAACTTGAAAAAGATGAAAGCGCACCACAATTTGCTGCCCATTTAGATAACGCGCTGGGAAGACATCGGTACATACATATGGCACCCGTGGTGCATCGAAGGGTAATCTTTACATTAATTATAACAGAACGTCATTATCTAAAAACAGTGTATTTTCTCGTGGTATTATATTTTGGAATCATCTCAAACCGGATCTAAAAGAACCTCTTACACTTGGTTCATTCTCAAAAAAACTTAAACAATACTTTTTAAATATGTATATGCAGTAAAAAACAAACCTGATTCAAATTATTATCAAAATGTTATTATTGTTATGAATTATTTAGTAGTCAGGTCTCACATGCCTGTTACATGTCCTTGTCATGTCTAAGTCTTTGTCTGTCATAGGGGAAGATTTAAATTAAAAGCATTATGCTTCATTTTCCCCTACATGTTGGTAATACTGCCAAGTTCCTATCTATACTGACAAGTTCCTATGTATAAATCCTGTAATTTACACTTAACATATTGTCAACTGTGCTTAATATTAATAATCTGTAATGTACTATTGTACCCATTATAATAATAATAATAATAATGTATAGATTTATATAGCGCACGTATCCACCAACTAAGTGGCGCTCAAGGCGCATTATATTATTATCCCTGCTCATAAGGCTCATGAGGCTCATAAATCATTCCTGAAACCATCTCAGCTCCCTGGGGAGTATACAGCTCAATTGCTGCCATTTCTAGCGCATAGAGAGCAAACCATCTCTGCCTTCACAGGTACCCATTTAACCCCTGGGTGGAGAGAAGCAATTATGGTTAAGTGTCTTGCTCAAGGACACAGGTGTCACGGCCGGGGCTCGAACCCACACTCTGCTGCTGGCAACACCAGAACTTGAGTTCAGTGCGCTAGACCGCTCGGCCACGACAATCCACTTTACGTGCATTATACAACACACGGGACCTACGGCTTTACGTCCCATCCGAAGGACGAAGCAATTATGGTTAAGTACCTTGCTCAAGGATACAAGTGTCACGACCGGGGCTCGAACCCACACCCTGCTGCTGGCAACACCAGAACTTGAGTTCGGTGCGCTAGACCGCTCGGCCACGACACTCCATTATGGATTAAGTTGTTGCCAACATGGAAATAAATGTGTGACATTGTATTGTCACGACGAACATGGAAAAAATAAACAAAAGTATGACTCCAAAAATATGACTCCAAAGTGGATCTTGGAGATAAACGTACGCCATGCATTTTTCATAGATTTACTCCGTCTGTCTCTCGTATGATGCAACATCATCATGGTTGTAATGGGGTCGTTGCTATACCTGGATGATTTTCTCATCAAAATTGAAAATACACGGATCAGGTTTGTGGGGTACCACCATTGTCCTCCCATTATCCCTTTTCTTTAGAATTTCTCTTGGGGGGAAACAAAGACCGACTTGTGGGGTACCCACAAGTGGCCTCTGATCCTGTGCGCCAACCCGTAGAAGGTCAATTGTGTAAGTAAAAAGGTAGCTGTACAATGAACTTAACTAAAACTCAGTGTACCGGATGACGGTCAATCATAATTGTGTTCACTTGTCCGCGACCGCTTGTCTCGCGTGAAAGACTGCCATTGAATGACTGTTTCCTTCCATAGCACTGCAGTTTTACTGTAGTAGGCCGAGGCCGATGAATTTGGCTATATCTGGCGAATCTAAAATTCTTTCGGATAAATTAATTGGCATTCGGAATTATGGGATGTTGGAATAATCAGCAATCGTTAAGTAATAATGTTTTCTTCTCCTTGATTATTATGTTGATATGAAACCATACGGTTAAATTCCCCAAAAGAATCCATTAAGCCTTAAATGCAAAATTAAGCCACAGTCTTACAATCGTAAACTTGCAAATTTTATGATCACGGATATAGACACCATTGCCGGAATTAATCGCATGAAAGGCCTTCATCCTAAAAGCAATACGGCAGTCATTGATTTGGTTATTTCTTTAGTATACTGACGTACCGCCGTCTTTCATCAACAACAAACAACCATGCATAATAAATCTTTGACCATTCACCTTTAATATTAATTGTGTGTACATGTAGCTGCAACAAGCACATTTTAATAAATCAAATAAGGAATGAAAACACAATAATAATAATGTGTGGACTTATATAGCGCACGTATCCACCAACTAAGTGGTGCTCAAGGCGCATTATATTATTACCCCTGCTCATAATTAAGCTCATAAATCATTCCTGAAACCATCTCAGCTCCCTGGGGAGTATACAGCTCAATTGCTGCCATTACAGCGCATATAGGGCTAATCAACCAACTCTGCCCTCACAGGTACCCATTTAACCCCTGGGTGGAGAGAAGCAATTATGGTTAAGTGTCTTGCTCAAGGACACAAGTGTCACGGCCGGGATTTGAACCCACATTCTGCTGCTAACACCAGAACTTGAGTCCGGTAAGCTAGACCGCTCGGCCACGACACTCCATGAAAGGGTTTATTGTTTATTTAAAACCATCTGTGACCTAAAGATCGAAAGTGTAGGCCTATATGTGAAGTTCGAGCGCTGGGTCACACCTGGCCCCACCTGAATATGTAAATAACATAGGCCCATAGCAATATAATAATGTAGATAAATGACCACTTGACTTTTCCCACGTTTTAAATAGGCAGTACAGTTTTGCTAAACACATTTGGCAGGTGGCCACTTTATCCAGGTGGCCACAATACACAGGTTTGACTTTATATCAGATATCCTCCTTTATAGTCCCTCAATAATAAACAACAGCAAACAATTGTTTTCTCAAAATAAAATGGTTAATGCATATACTGTATAACTGTGTAATATACCGGTAGTGTATAAATGTGAATAACTGGACTAAGGAAGGGGGTGATGCCCAGTGATGGTTAATGCATATACTGTATAACTGTGTAATATACCGGTAGTGTATAAATGTGAATAACTGGACTAAGGAAGGGGGTGATGCCCAGTGATGGTTAATGCATATACTGTATAACTGTGTAATATACCGGTAGTGTATAAATGTGAATAACTGGACTAAGGAAGGGGGTGATGCCCGGTGATGGTTAATGCATATACTGTATAACTGTGTAATATACCGGTAGTGTATAAATGTGAATAACTGGACTAAGGAAGGGGGTGATGCCCGGTGATGGTTAATGCATATACTGTATAACTGTGTAATATACCGGTAGTGTATAAATGTGAATAACTGGACTAAGGAAGGGGGTGATGCCCAGTGATGGTTAATGCATATACTGTATAACTGTGTAATATACCGGTAGTGTATAAATGTGAATAACTGGACTAAGGAAGGGGGTGATGCCCGGTGATGGTTAATGCATATACTGTATAACTGTGTAATATACCGGTAGTGTATAAATGTGAATAACTGGACTAAGGAAGGGGGTGATGCCCGGTGATGGTTAATGCATATACTGTATAACTGTGTAATATACCGGTAGTGTATAAATGTGAATAACTGGACTAAAGAAGGGGGTGATGCCCGGTGATGAGTCAACGCAAAATTAGACGTCAGCTTTTGAGGTTGTAACCAGCTCTCTTTGTGCAGAATATGTTGCTGCATTTTGTGTGGACGTTCCGGAAGCCAGTCTTGATATTTGCTGAATCACGATCAAGGTTTGATCGTGAGCTTCAAGGTTACGAAATGAGGTTTCACTCAGTTGGAGTGAGAGGATTGTCTATAGTGTCTCGTTGTTGAAGAAGTTCTTGCATTTATGAGTCTGGTGAGTGGCGGACAAATATGGCTCGCTCTCTTCTTATTTTTAGTTGTAACAATGGCGGACGTGATTGGTCCACAAACAACATGTTTGTATCTGATCGATGGAAGACGGTGTTCTCTCAGTACCAGGAGCCCATGTTTGAACCGGTGGGCTTGGCACGATCAGTATGCTTTTGGAAAATTTCAACAAACACTCCTGGTGAACTAGCAACAGTACGAACTATCAGCGTTCCCGCAGTCGTACGGCAGGTAAAAAAACTACAGCACATAGATTAACGTTAATAATCCCCATCCCAGTTGAGTCAACGTTTTTGTAGTTGTGGCGTACGGAGCTCCGGATGACGACATCCTAAACTCATTTCGGGAAGACTACCGTTACTACTTTTATGATGTCTTCATCCTGAGATAAAATTATCTCAGGATCTCAACAAGTCAGATGGCACTTCCAGGGCTCCGTAGTGGCGAAGATAATCCAATGTTCTAATACAAATGTATACTACGTCAGTTCCTTGATGCTTGATGCGTAAACCATGGAAAGCTACTGGTTACAAAAAAATCATGGAAAGCTAAAAAAAAAAAAAAAAATCAGAAATAGTTTGCACTACATATTCATGCTTTCGAGATGATCAGCAATAACACTGACAGCTCTATTGCAATTTCCTTGCTGACTCCCTTCCGGACAGTGCGCGATAACCACACACGTCATGGATTTTTGAGCAGTAATCGCACCTTCTCCCGTCTTTTTGGCAATGACGATTGTCCTGTCCTCCTTGCACATAAACTTGTATTTTACGCCCTCTGCATGAATGCCAGATGATATGAATGATGTAAAATCAGAACTCTTAAACACTCTGGCTATATTCGCCGCCTCTGTCGTGGTGAGTTTGAAGGCGTTATCGTGGCCGGCGGTCGTCCAAATCACCCCTCCATCGAGCCCAATTATGATAGCTTTGTCGACGTGTGCCGTACCGCTGGTATCCTTTGACTGGGCGATAAGGTTTTCTATGTAAGAGTCCCAACTCATTTTGTCGAATTTGAGTGTCCGTTTCTTATCTGAACTGTGACAAACGTCTGCCTGGTTTATGTTGCTGTCCTGTGCTGGTAAATTAAATTTCGCCCACGATTTATATAGTTCGTAGTACGCATGGGGGTGCCACTCCTCGAGACCTGCATATTATTATTGTAAATTGTGTTGGCGCATTGGTCTTTGGTAGTGCTTGTGTATGGGGAGGTCGAACACCAGCTAAACTTGCAGTAGTTGGTGTGCGCATAGCTAGATAAAAGAACACAGATGTGCGCACAATCTTTATTGCGTAATGGCATAGGAACCACTGATCTCTATTATACTGTATAATAATGAAAGTTGAAACCAACTCCGCATTACTGATCTCTATTATACTGAGTATTGTAACATTGTATTATCTTCGCCACTACGGAGCTCTGGAAGTGCCATCTGACTTGTTGAGATCCTGAGATAATTTTATCTCAGGATGAAGACATCATAATTTTTTTTTGATGGCCAACTTCAATTTTTTTTTATTTTTTTTATATTTTTTATGACGTCATTTCGGCCAAGTAAAAAAAAATTGTGTTACCATAGGAGTTCCACCACCACAAAGTGCACGCTCCTCCACAAAGTGCAAATCTCCTCCACATTGCTCCACTGCACTGTGGTGCAATGTGGTTCTTGCCGTTACAAACTGCACAAAATCACTGCAGACAAACTGCAGACTGCTCCTCCACAAAGAGGACTGATTTGCTGCACACATACTACTTGCGCTGTAATGGCAGCAATTGAGCTGTATACTCCCCAGGGAGCTGAGATGGTTTCAGGAATGATTTATGAGCCTTCTGAGCAGGGGTAATGATATAATGCGCCTTGAGCACCACTTAGTTGGTGGATACGTGCGCTATATAAGTTATTATTATTATTATTAAGTAAGACTAATTGCGGTGACACCATGTGGAATCTCAATTGAGTAGTAATTAGTTCTGAAAAGAACTGGGGGTACAACTCGACGTTTCGATCAGTATGCTCTGATCGTCCTCAGGAGAATGCTGGACTCTGGAAAATGCTGCTGCTTAAGTAGGCTGCTGGAGGATCATCCCATGAATGGATGCTGGAGGATTAGTTCGTTGAGGCGCGCAGGCGGGAACTGTGAGACTATGAGACTAGGATCCTAGGGGTTGGGGGAGAGGAGTGTGTGCTCACTGAACTGAATCAGTTGTTAACAAGCACAGGGGAAGGAGGGTGGTTGACTTAGGATATAGGGGATCCCTCAGTCTGGGGTGGGTTATGGACTGTGGATATAGAAGATCCTTCAGTCTGTAGTATAGGTCGCATAAATGTCGCTGATGAAGAAACCGATGTCCTGTGGCACAGTGTCGTGTTTGACGATCTCGATGGCCTCTCTGATGCGTCTGGGGTGCCATGCGTCGATGGGTGTGATGAGTTGGGCTGCCTGCCAGTCGATTTGGTGGTCCTTGATGTGCGAGTGCTTGACGATGGCGGACTTCTCGAAATCTCCTCTGCGGCCGTGTGCTCGGTGTTCCTTCAATCTGATGGGGAGGTTGCGTTTCGTTTCGCCGATGTACACCTTACCGCACTCACAGGGGATCCGGTAGACTCCCGCTCTGTTGTTTGGGTCCGGTTTGTCCTTGTGGGTATGTAGAAGTCCTTGGAGTTTGATGGGGCTGAGTGGAACACATCGATGCCTGCTTGTCGGAGGATGCGTTGTAGTTTGTGAGACGTCGAACCTAGATAGGGAGACAAGCAGAGAGGGTTAGATCACTTACCTTGCTTTTGGAGTTTGGAACCGGCTTCGCTGTGCTGATCTTGTTGTGATTGTAACCGTTGCGTTTGAGGGTAGTTCGGATGTGCTGTAGTTCCTTGGGAAGGCTGTCCTTGTCACAAATGTTGTAGGCGCGTTGTACGAGCGTACGGTTGACCGATGACTTGATGCTTGGATGATGGAAGGAGCGCTGGTTCAGGTACCGATCTGTGTGCGTGGGCTTTCTGTAGACGTTGTGGTGTAGGGAGCCGTCTGGGTTTCTGGAAATGCCAACATCAAGGAACGCGATCTTGTCATCTTCTTCCGTTTCCATGGTGAACTTGATGCTCAGGTGTTGCTGGTTTAGATGTTGTAGAAAATCCTGGAGTGTGTCTCTGCCGTGTGGCCAAACCACAAAGGTGTCATCCACGTATCGGAGCCACAGCTTGGGTTGGAGGTCGGCGGTGTTGAGGGAAGAGTTTTCAAACTCTTCCATGAAAATATCAGCAAGGACCGGGGAAAAGGAGATCCCATGGAGGTCCCAGCTGTCTGCTCGTAGAACTTGCCCTGAAACTGAAAACAACTTGAAGAGACACATGTTAGTAGCAAATCATGAATTTGGTCCGGGGTGAGTGATGTGCGATCATCAAGAGAAAGATCTTGTACAAGTCTGTCCTTCACCAGGAGGCACGTCTCTGTAGTTGGGACATTGGTGAATAGGGAGACAACATCAAAACTAACCAAGATGTCGCTGGGTTGAAGTGTGAGGCCCAGGTGATCTCAACGAACTGACTGGAGTTGGACACATGGTGTTGAGTGAGACCCACCAAGGGTCGGAGGATCTTAGCTAAATGACAGGCTGTGTTGTACGTAGGTGAACCTCTGGAGGCGACAATAGGGCGGAGAGGGACATCAGGTTTGTGAATCTTCGGCTGGCCAAAGAACCTAGGGCAGGATGAGCTGGATGGTCTGAGATGTCGGTAGAGTTGGATGGAGAGGCCACCGGCACGGTGGAGGGCAAGGAGTTTGCTAGCTACTCTTTTCTCTATGGATGGGATGGGGTTCTTCTTGAGGGGGCGGTATGAATCGGATAATAAAATGTGACTTACCTTGTCGGTGTATTGTGCTCGGTCCATGATGACTGTAGCGTTGCCTTTGTCTGCGGTGAGGATGTGGATGGAGCTGTCTCGTCGGATGTCCTGTAAAGCAGAAAGTTCTCCCTTGGAGAGGTTGGGCTTGGCTGGCTTGGCTTTACGCAGAACATCGCTCATCTGTAGTCTGACGTCATCAGCTGCTGTTTTGTTGAGTCGTCGCAGGGCTGGCTCAACTGACTGGATGATTTCTTCCGTTGGAATGGATTTGGGTGTGAGGGCGAAATTCATTCCCAGTACTGTCACTCAGATTTTTAACTCAACCTTCACCAGATAGTTTTATCCCTTTCCCTTGCTGTGCTTTAACCCAACCTTCCCCCTCCCCATATCCTACCCTGCCTTACCCGTTTCCTTTTCCCTCATTTCCTTCCCTAGTCACCCCATTGCCCTGAATCCCTATTGCTTCCTTAGTTTTTAGGATTGTTTTGTAAGTAAATAATTTCTTTTTTCATTTTGATCTTTTTAAATGTATTGTATTTTTAAATCAGTGTACACTGGGAAATCAATTTTCATGTGATTTTTTGCATGACAATAAATAAAATCTTGAATCTTGAATCTTGTTACGTTGTTTTCTCTCAATAGCCTAACTACCGAAATGTTGTCAAAAATCCGGCCGCAACGTGATAAAAGAATCTTTATATCTGAATTTGTTTATCATCAGACACAAAGACACGTTGAAATTGATACCGGTATGGAACCATATGGTTAAATTCCCCAAACTAATCCATTAAGCCTTAAAATGCAAAATTATGCCTTGGTCTTACAATCGTAAACTTGCAAATTTTATCATCACGGGTACAAACACCATTGCCGGAATTAATCGCATGAAAGGCCTTCATCCTAAAAGCACTGTACTGCTATCCATTAAATGTAATTGTTATGTATTTTTTTTTGTAATAAACATGCCCGTTGTGAATCAGTAAAAAGGAAATGTTGATGCGGGAAATGACATTTACAAAACTGTTCCACCAAAACTAAGTCAGGTAAATATACGACGACATCGCATAATCTCGAAGCAATTAGTGTTCAACCAAAATAGTGTAAATGTGCATTAAAAACATAATGAGAAGGGGGTGTGTATATAGCATACTGTCTTGGGAATAAATTCTAGTATCCACGAAAACAGGAATGACAGTACGAAGTGCGGTACATTAGTTATTATAGCAATCAGAAAAGTCACATACTTGTGTGAGACTCGCCGCATGTATTTTTCAATTAGCGCATCCCTTTGGAACAAATTAGAATGTATACAATGTTTAGGCCTGTTGGTGGTAGGGAATGCCAATGCACAGTCCTGATGGGCAAACAAAATATTGAGGATCTGTTGTATATTTCGTTCATTTCTTTCATCAACAACAAACAACCATGCATAATAATTCTTTGACCATTCACCTTTAATTGTGTACATGTAGCTGCAACAACAAGCACATTTTAATAAATCAAATAAGGAATGAAAACATATTTACCTGCCACTCTGAATCTGTGAATAACATAGGCCAATAGCAATATAATAATATAGATAAATGACCACTTGACTTTTCCCACGTTTTAAATAGGCAGTTTTGGTATAAAACACATTTTGGCAGGTGGCCACTTTATCCAGGTGGCCACAATACACAGGTTTGACTTTATATCAGATATCCTCCTTTATAGTCCCTCAATAATAAACAACAGCAAACAATTGTTTTCTCAAAATAAAATGGTTAATGCATATACTGTATAACTGTGTAATATAGCTTATAAATGTGGATAACTGGACTAAGGGAGGGAGTGGTTAATGCATATACTGTATAACTGTGTAATATAGCTTATAAATGTGGATAACTGGACTAAGGGAGGGAGTGGTTAATGCATATACTGTATAACTGTGTAATATAGCTTATAAATGTGGATAACTGGACTAAGGAAGGGGGTAATGCATATACTGTATAACTGTGTAATATACCGGTAGTGTATAAATGTGAATAACTGGACTAAGGAAGGGGGTGATGCATATACTGTATAACTGTGTAATATACCGGTAGTGTATAAATGTGAATAACTGGACTAAGGAAGGGGGTGATGCCCGGTGATGAGTCAACGCAAAATTAGACGTCAGCTTTTGAGGTTGTAACCAGTTCTCTTTGTGCAGAATATGTTGATGCATTTGTGTGGCCGTTCCGGAGTCTACAGTCTTGATATATGCTGAATCACGATCAAGGTTTGTCGAGTATCTCGTTTGAGCTTCAAGGTTACGAAATGGGGTTTCACTCGGTTGGAGTGAGAAGATTGTCTATAGTGTCTCGTTGTTAATAATAACAATAATAATGTGGACATATATAGCGCACGTATCCACCAAACTGGTGCTCAAGGCGCATTGAAGAAGTTCTTGCATTTATGAGTCTGGTGAGTGGCGGACAAATATGGCTCGCTCTCTTCTTATTTTTAGTTATAACACATGGCGGACATTATTGGTCTACAAACAACATGTTTGTATCTGGTCGATGGAAGACGGTGTTCTCGCAGTACCAGTAGCCCATGTTTGAACCGGTGAGCTTGGCATGATCAGTATGCTTTTGGAAAATTTCAACAAACACTCCTGGTGAACTATAGCAACAGTACGAACTGTCAGTGTTCCCGTAGTCGAACGGAAGATCAAAAACTACAGCATATAGATTAACGTTAATAATCCCCATCCCAGTTGAGTCAACGTTTCTGCAGCTGTGGCGTACGGAGCTCGGGAAGACGACTTACTACTTTTACGATGTCTTCATCCTGAGGTAAAATTTTCTTAGGATCTCAACAAGTCAGATGGCACTTCCAGAGCTCCGTAGTGGCGACGATAATCCAATGTTATAATACTCAGTGTAATAGAGATCAGTAATGCGGAGTTGGTTTCAACTTTCATTATTATACAGTATAATAGAGATCAAGTGGTTCCTATGCCATTACGCAATAAAGCTTGTGCGCACATCTGTGTTCTTTTATCTAGCTATGCGCACACCAACGACTGCAAGTTTAGCTGGTGTCCGGCCTCCCCATACCCAAGCACTACCAAAGAGGAATGCGCCAACACAATTTACATAATAATAATATGCAGATCTTGAGGAGTGGCACCCCATGAAATAAACTCCCATGGCAACCAATGCTAAATACAAAATCTTCCAGGTCGGCGTGGGGCTCCTGTCTGTACGACAAACAGTGTCCGGGTTAATTTGCACAGATGCGTACTACGAACTATATAAATCGTGGGCGAAATTTAATTTACCAGCACAGGACAGCAACATAAACCAGGCAGAAGTTTGTCACAGTTCAGATAAGAAACAGACACTCAAATTGGACAAAATGAGTTGGGACTCTTACATCGACAACCTTATCGCCCAATCAAGGGATGCCACCGGTACGGCACAAGTCGATAAAGCTGTCATTATTGGGCTCACGATATATAAAATTTATATAGGTTGACGAAATTCTTGCGTCGGGAGATAAACAATTGATTTAACTGAGTATGCAGTGCTATACATACGTCGGTGTAGGGCAAAATTAAATCAATTGTTTATCTCCCGACGCAAGAATTTCACCAACCTCTATATATATCGCGGAACCCGCTGCTATATGGGATTCTAGCCGGCCAATTGTCATCGGGCAAGCTCGGTGGTCGAGAGGTTGAGACGTCTGCATTGTAAGCAGGAGGTCGTGGGTTCGAATCCCGCCCGAGTCGCCTGTGTGGTTTTTTCACAGACACTCAGAGAGCACTGAGTATGCGAGTATGCAGTGCTATACATACGTCGGTGTAGGGCAAAATTAAATCAATTACTTAACGATTGCTGATTATTCCGACATCCCATAATTCCGATTGCCAATTAATTTATCCGAAAGCATTTTAGATTCGCCAGATATAGCCAAATTCATCAGCCTAGGCCTACTACAGTAAAACTGCAGTATGAAGGAAGGAAACAGTCATTCAATGGCAGTCTTTCATGCGAGACAAACGGATCCGGTACACTGAGTTTTAGTTAAGTTCTCCCACAAGTCGGTCTTTGTTTCCGTGTATACCCCAAGAGAAATTCTAAAGAAAAGGGATAATGGGAGGACAATGGTGGTACCCCACAAACCTGACCCGTAAGGTCGGGTGTGTGCGTGTTTGCGCCGCAAACACTACCAGGAAACTTAAGAAAGGGAAGAATAGAGCTCTGACGGCGGTTCTTTGTTCTTCGTTGTCCTTGGAAGACGATGTGTACAAAACCAAACAATAGAGTCCTCAGATGTCTTGAATGTGTGACCGTGAGTATGTCTAAGGTGTAAACCGAGGACTTATAACAAAAGGGAACAACGGGTCCTCGGTTGGCGGTTATTGTTAGCAAAATAATGTCCTCGCTTGAAAAACGTGTACAAATCTAATGGGAGAAGCCTCAAAAAGTTTAAGTCCAACAACAAAGAGAACAAAAGAGGTAACAATAGGAGGTCCTCACTTTACACCTTAGACAAGATTGTGCTCTTACTTTCGCTCCCTTGTGGAGTCCTTTAACAAAAGGGAAAGGCAAGAACAATTGGTCTCCACAGGGGAATTCTAACGGACTCCGTGCTCCACAAGGAAATTTGTGTACAAATCCTATGGGAAATTGTTAAGTACAGGGACAAAGGAAAGAACAATAGAGGTCTCCACAAGGATGCAAAAATGAGAATGTGTGTGTGTGTGTTACTGCACTTTTTAATTGACCATTTTAGCCCTACAAACCTGAATAACAAACCATACAACATTGAGAACAAAATGTGTGACAGAAAACACACTCCAGATGATCAGGCGTTGGTGATTTGCAGTATAATACTTAAAAGGTGGCAGTGTCGTCACAATCAGAGCAGACTTTCAACAGGGCATGGAATCGGTGTCCCAGTTTAAGAAGAACACAGTGATTCCTGGCTCATTTATGCAACAGCAACAGTAATATGACCTTATCTTGTGGGAAATTATTTTCAGTCACTGAGTTAATCCAAAATAAACACTCTGATTCCATGTCCTGTTGATTGTGACGATACTGCCCCCTTTAAAGTCACTGTTCACTATTGGTAATTTCAGGTGATTGATTGATTGATTTTATTCGGATAAAAAGATGATAAAAGTACAAGACACATTACAAAAATACAAGAAAAACACACCATATTTATCCAAGGATAACCCAAAAAGCCAATAACATGTATAGGCTTATTTCCATTGGGGTCCTTACATCGAAACATCAAAAAATACAAATACAAATTACCAATTTGAAAGACAACGACAGTTCAAGATACCACCACACCCCAAAGAAGGAACAAATTACGATTACCTGTCTAAACATTACAAATTGACTCGTGGCAGTAATGAGGGTGTGAGAGGAACATGCAAAAGTAACAATACTATAGACACCATATCGTTTCGGTTTGCGGTAACACCATGTGTTTATCTCAGCTAACGTGAAGCTGAGATACAGGTTCTGAAAAGAACCGTATCGCACAACTCGTATCTCAACCTTCGTTAAGTGAGAAAGGTTCAAGGGAGAACCAATTTCGGGCAACTCGTTTTTCTCTACTGTCTCTAAGTGAGAAATATGGTTCAGGGAGAACCATGGGGACTTCACGGGTTATTCTCATATTTCTCACTTAGAGACAGTAGAGAAAAACGAGTTGCCCGAAATTGGTTCTCCCTTGAACCTTTCTCACTTAACGAAGGTTGAGATACGAGTTGTGCGATACGGTTCTTTTCAGAACCTGTATCTCAGCTTCACGTTAGTTGAGATAAGAGAATAACCCGTGAAGTCCCTATGGTTCTCCCTGAACCATATTAACCCGTGAAGTCCCCATGGTTCTCCCTGAACCATATTTCTCACTTAGAGACAGTAGAGAAAAACGAGTTGCCCGAAATTGGTTCTCCCTTGAACCTTTCTCACTTAACGAAGGTTGAGATACGAGTTGTGCGATACGGTTCTTTTTAGAACCTGTATCTCAGCTTCACGTTAGTTGAGATAAACACATGGTGTTACCGCAAACCGAAACGATATCGATATTCCACCATGCAAAGCCTCAAAACTTATACTATAGACACCAGTTGTTATAATAATAGTTAATTTCCAGATTGGATGAAGAATTTTAAAGTTGAACAATAAGTGAAGTATCATGATCGAACAGAGTAATGAACAAAGATGGAAAACCAGGTAAATAAAACCATTATATTGGCCAAACTGTTTCTTAAAGTATCCTTACTTTTTTTGAATCAAGATGTACATTAACCCTAACCCCACGAGGTATTCTGGCTCGGAACCTTCCCGAATCCTACAAAAATCCATCAGTGCACTTTTGGAAACATGCCCTTATCTTCAAAATGCACCGTGCATTTTCGTTGATCTTTCATATTCAGCACTTATGGCCTGTACTTCTTGCCAGGTAGTAGGCTAATTTTGCCCCATTTGAAAAGGTGAAAGTACCAGTTTCTGAAAGTGCTGAATTTGTCCAAAAAGCGCCCCTTGGAGGATTTTGATGGATTTGGGGTGGTTAGGGTTAAACAACTAACCAATGAGAGTTTCAGCTTATCACGTTGTGTCACTCAGGGGTATGCTTTTTGAAAGTCATCCGAGCGCAACGGCCAATTTCAATACGTTTCATATGACTAAAAATACAAGAATTGATGTGCACTTTTTTCTTTCACGCCAAAATAATTCAATGGGTAGGCCCAGATTGTTTGTGTTAGTGCCTTTCCAAACATCAGTGCAGGCTATTTATGGTTTATTGTCATACACCAGTGTACATTTGGTGGCATATTCTACTAAAAACCAGACATATTCAAAGTTACATAAAGACATCATTAATCATCAGTCCAGTTGAAGTTTGAAAACTAAGTATGCTTTTTGAATGTCATCCGAGCGCAACGGCTCATTTCAATGCACTTCGTATGACTAAAAATACAAGAATTGATATGCACTTTTTTCTTTCACGCCAAAATATTTCAATGGGTAGGCCCAGGTTGTTTGTGTTAGTGCCTTTCGAAACATCAGTGTAGGCTATTCATCACGTGTACATGTACATATAGCTTCAGACTTCAATTTCGATCCGAAACCAGTGAAAAAGATGAAAGCGAACCACAATTTGCTGCCCGTTTAGATAACGCGCTGGGAAAAATGGAAAAATAAACAAAAGTATGACTCCAAAAATATGACTCCCAAAGTGGATCTCAAAAGTGCTTATCGGTATGTTCCCTGTCATCCCGATGACTTATTTAAATGGCACTAAACTTCCATTTGGAGCTAAACGTGCGCCATGTATTTTTCATAGATTAACTCCGTCTGTCGCTCGTATGATGCAACATCGTGGTTGTAATGGGGTCGTTGCTTACCTGGATGATTTTTTCATACACGGGAGGCTTGTGAATTGCATTTTAATTACTTGTTTTACTTTAAGGTTAGTATTTAATATATATTGGTCAAAGATGGATAGCCCTTCCCAAACAATCCCTTGTCTTGGTATCTTAATTTATACCAATGCTCGAACTCTTAATATATAAAAATACCACAGGAAAAACTTGATTGTTCATTGAACTACTTCAGGAGTGTTCACTGCCATCTACTCTGCATATTCTATTAAAAAACAGACATATTCAAAGTTATTCATCCGTCCAGTTGCAGTTTGAAATGAGTGTTCACAGCCAAGTAAGAGCCGCCAATGATTTCGAAAACAAAATTTGTATCTATGCATGATGAGACCCACGTAGGTCCAATGCAATATGTACTTGGGTTAACTCATATGGGAACACAGTGTCAGATTGTTCTCTTTTTTATTGAAACTCATTCTATTTGATTCAAACAAGTGACAGATCTTTCGAAGTTTGTTCCTAGGTTTTCAATCTGAAAGTTTAAGAGAATGTGGAATCAGGTTGTATGACATGAACACAAGAGATCACTGATGATCATGAGGCAGATGGACCAGAGCTGTTAGCTTGGAGTGAAGAAATAAGTTCTTATTCAGTGTACAAAAGTGTATCAGGAATTCAATATTCATGTAGAAATATATTGGAATAAGGAACTGGAGTTAATTCTTACATGTACCTCTTAATGAGTTGCCAGTTATATCCATGTACAGTACTTTGAAATCAGAATGGTGGTTTATAGCTGCACTCTACCAGTACCACTTATTGCCCATTGTGTACTAATTGTAAACAACTAACCCAATAACAATGGCAGTCAGTGTACCTTCAGATATGGTGTCACTCTTGTTGAACTTAAAAGAGATCTGTAAACAAAAGGCAGACTAGACCCTTCCTGAATCCCAACACAAAGCAAGATTATATTTGAGACATTTTCTAACCACAAGATTCTGACACTCTGGGTAGAATGTTTTAAACCTAAGCTGGTTAGCGTTTCATCAGTCATTTAAATGTCTTAAACGTAAGCATCTTAACGTTTCAGACATTTAAATGTCTTAAAAGTTATCCCTACTTAGGTTGAAGACATTAAATGTCTTAAACGTAAGCTGTATTGCATTTCAGACATTTAAATGTCTTAAACCTCAGCCCCATTGTACTGTTTAAGACATTTTGTCGCTAGCAATAGCGTTTAAGACATTTCCCTGTTCATAGTATAATAATATTAACAATAGTAGGCAATTTGACTACAGTAGTGTCACAAGTTCCTAAGTAATACTGTGGTGGCTGCACTGGCACATACCGGCACTTTTCTCACTAAACTATAGTAGGCCTGAAACTCATCACCTTTATTGAGATAATGAAACAGTCATATCAAGGAGGAAGGAAGAGGTCACATGTATTCTATTCTATTCTATTCTAAAGCCTAACTTAAAGGCATTTTTCTTAAGTTGCATCATTTGTCTGAAGTTACATCAATCCATCATTATGATAATAACATATATGACTCTGAGGGGTTTCGAACTAATATGTGTGTTTTGTTAGCATGATCCATTATTCTTCATCCCTCTTTGAAAACATAATATTGTTTTTACATTGTACGTTTGTATTTCAGATCAACGTTTAATCATGTTTGTATTTCAGATCAACGTTTAATCATGCTTGCTATGACATAGTCAACCATCCATATAGTTTACACTACTTGGGAGTAAGAACGACAAACATCATGTACGTTTTTAGTGTAGTCAAACAATTATTTATGAATTTTTGATGAAGCCATGCCCCCCCCCCCCACACACACACACAGAAAAAATAGAAAACGTACATTTTTGGTTATTTATCGAGAACCGGATACCCGAAATTGGAAATCTTTAGGATAATTTGTAAAATCACAAATACTCCCGAATGTATATAATAACAAACATGAACACAAGTTTCTCGTGTCTAATTAGAATCATAATAAATATGGACTTACTGTAGTACTTTTCCCGCCTCCATATTAAAAACGACACGCACACAAAAATATTAACAAAAAAATTGAGACTTCCATTTGTCTGGCTTAAACGTTCAGTCAAATTTTTTGAAAGTTGTTTACAGGTAATTGGAAGTGATAAAAATGGAACTGGGTAATGACAGTTTCAGTCATCCAGATACATGGATACCTGGAACAGCCTTATCCCTAATTGGCTTCTAAAAAAACACAAAAACATTTCTTATTCAATTATGTTATTGTCCACAGATTGTCCAGACTGTGTGTTTGCAGTGAGGTGCAAGCTTGCTCCTTCCCGCTTCCTCATCAGAGGTAAGCGGGTGAAGGGCAAAAAACAACTGTATAGTCATTGTAGGATGCCAAGTCATTTATTGACTAGTAAGGACATGACTGTTAATAACCTGTTGCCATTTAAAGTGCATGCTGGGAATCTGGTGACAAACCCAGTAGCATGCAAATCATTTGAAGTACACAGGCATAATGGTGCATCAAATCTGTACAAGATGTGTTGTCATTCAATTGAGAATGCTTAAAATGTTTATTGTTTGTTTTTTTACATTGAATAAGTGATTGATTCGCCATCATTTTATAGGTCTTATGAATTCTTAGGCATGTATCATCGCCATCTGTGCTGAGTTTGTATTAGCAGAACCATAATTATGAATAGCAGTTTAGAAATTTCAATTTCTAGAAAAACTTAAAGGGGACCACACCAACATATATACATCATTGAACATACATGTATCTTATTTAGCATAAATTGTACATGTCATTGTATACAGCTCATCATATCATAACTAGACACATGTATTAAACCTTCACACTTTCAAAATAAAGTCCCCTTTTCAATTCGGATTGGAACCATTGAACCCTTGTCAATGTGTCACACACAAACAACCATTTGTGTTACTGCTATGAGGTGTGTCAGAGTCCATCTAACTTTGTGATCCAATGCCCCAGCAGTTGAAGTTGATCCATTCTTCAAAGGTGTTAATGTATGTTTCAAATTAATTCATATGGACCAATCCTATCTGTGGCAGTCTGTACCTTCATGGGAATTGTTTTTTCACGACCTCAAGACACATCTAGGTCTTTCTAGGTATTTTTTACATTTTAGAACAATGATTGTACTGAGAATTTTCTTTTTGACTGGACCCAAAAATCCTCATAAGTGTAGTTATTAAACAATAAATGTTGGGTGATCTAGTAAAATGTATATTGCCGACTGTGAATCCCTAGGAGTTGGGCCATGTAAACATACCCCCAATCTTCGTTAGTAGTCTCGATTGGTATACTTTTTGCCAGGTTACCCAATTAAAGTTCCTATGTATTTTTATGCAACCATTGGTATAGTTCAACCTGGCCATCAATCCCATAAACACAAGTTGGTGTGAACATATTAAAGGGACAGTATCGTCACGATCAGAGCAGACTTTCTACAGGGCATAGAATCGGTGTCTTAGTTTAAGATGAACACACTAAGTTAAACTGAAAATTACTGGCTCATTTATGCGGCAGCAACGCGAATAGATATATGACCTTACCACGTGAGTATTATTTTCAGTCACTGAGTTAATCTAGAGCTTGAACTCTGATTCCATGCCCTGTTGATCGTGACAATATTGCCACCTTTAAACAATAACTTTAAAATGACTATTTATGAACATGTATTTTCAATAGTTAAAGAGAAATAAATACATATAACAATCAGAAGATCATTTTATTATTGTTTGTTTCTTTTCAATTTACAGTTATCTTTCAAATTACAATGTGTTGTCTCCTAAGCCATCCTAATAAGGTAAGCATGTGTTCCTTATAGAAAGATGCACTTATTTATGGCAATTTTCTATGGAAATTTAACAGTTTAAAGGGTTATGATTCAGTTAAATGTTACATAAAAATAAGAAGTTTGTTTTATTTGATTGCTTGCCATAGATAAGGCTTCTTAATACATGGAAGACATGCTTATCTCATTAGACCCGGAATCCAGGTCAACATTAATCTGAGCCATGAGTCCAGGTTAGATATGACCCGACCCTTTCCAGGTGAGAATGACCTGGAAAGTTGGGTCAGATTATTTGACTACTTTTCCGGGTCAAATAATCTGACCCAACTTTTTCGGTCATTCTGACCCGGAAAGTGTCGGGGCATATCCAACGCGGAGTATATCGGTCAAATCTGGCCCGGGAGCTTTTAGAGTGTGTTGGCTCAATGTTGGCTCAATGTTGGTTAAAAGTTAATGATACAAAGGCCCAACATTGGTCCAATGTTGGAATATGTTGGTTCACTGTTGGCTCGATGTTGGATCAAAGTTAATGATACCAAGGCCCAACATTGGTCCAATGTTGGACTATGTTGGCTCACTGTTGGCTCGATGTTGGATCAAAGTTAATGATACAAAGGCCCAACATTGGTCCAATGTTGGACTATGTTGGCTCAATGTTGGCTCGATGTTGGATCAAAGTTAATGATACAAAGGCCCAACATTGGTCCAATGTTGGACTATGTTGGCTCAATGTTGGTTAAAAGTAATGATACAAAGGCCCAATATTGGTCCAATGTTGGAATGAGTTGACTCAATGTTGGCTCAATATTGGCTTAAAGGTAACGATACAAAGGCCCAACATTGGTCCAATGTTGGGCCAATGTTTACGTTGGGCCAACGTTAGGCTAACTTTTACATTGGCCCAACGTAATGCAGATGAGCAAAATTACGTTGGGCCAACGTTGACAGCCAACATTGGCCCAATGAAACCGTTCCGTTGGCCCTACGTTGGGCCAATGTTGTGATGTTATCTGGGTATAGCAACAGTACGAACTGTCAGTGTTCCCGTAGTCGTACGGGAGGTCAAAAACTACAGCACATAGATTAACGTTAATAATCTCCATCCCAGTTGAGTCAACGTTTCTGTAGCTGTGGCGTACGGAGCTCGGGATGACGACATCCTAAACTTATCTTGGGAAGACGACTTACTACTTTTACGATGTCTTCATCCTGAGATAAAGTTATCTCAGGATCTCAACAAGTCAGATGGCACTTCCAGAGCTCCGTAGTGGCGAAGATAATCCAAGGTTATAATACTCAGTATAAGGCCCCCAAAAAAAGATGTTGAGTTGCCCTCCACCGACCGACCCAAAAGTGTTGAAATCTCGGGTCGGTGTTTTTTGTTTTTTTTTCCGTCATTCATAGGCCTATTTATTAATGAAACTTACCAATTTTCTTTGTATAAAACATAATACGTTTGATTTGTGAAATTTTCCACTTTTTTTACCGGTAAATTTACCGGTACCCAAGACTCAATCTACATGTTTTCAAATCGAATGGCCCCGGCCCTCACATGGTGCACTGCCTTCGCACACACTGTGTGCCAACGATTGCGACTCAAATCTACACGTTTTCCAATCGAATGGCCCCCTCATATGTTTTCCACTGGCTTCGCGCACTGTTTTGTATGTCAACGATTGCGACTCAATGTCAACGATTGCGACTCAATCTACACGTTTTCAAATCAAATGGCCCTCACACGTTGTGCACTGTACATGTGTCAACGATTGCGACTCGATCTACACGTTTTCAAATCGAATGGCCACTCACATGTTGCATGTTGAGCATTGCACGCAATATGGATGAATTTGCTGTGTCAATCACAGCGAAAACAGGCGCGGATCCAGGGGGGTGGGCCGCGGGGGCACGTGCCCCCCGGGTAAATTGAGTTAAAAAAAATTAAAAAGGAAAAAAAGGAAAAAAGAGGGGGAGGTCCGAGAAAAGGAGGAGTAGCCTTTAAAAAATACCGGCGACAATATTAAACATCTGCTGTGTCTACCTTTGGCATAAAATAAATACTGAAAAATGCAACAAGAAAAAAAGGTTATCAATCATGCCATGGAACTGAAACCCTCTTTTGAGAGAAAACCGGAGCTCGGGGATTTCAACTCTCTCCATCTCAACATCTAATCCTCTTGGGGGAGTTTATTACCGATTAAATGGCCACAGCCAGCAGGAAACAATTGATCACTTGACTGAATGATTTGCTCGTTTTGCCAAAATCCTTTTTGAGTGGCCTAAACGCACACATTCTTTTCAATTAATAAAATATCCAGTGCCATCATGTCCAGTAATGAAACCATGTATTATTTTTTTGATCGTTGAAATTGGTGCCACAAACAAATAGACCTTGGCTTTTAAAAGAGAAAATCGTCTCATCATGATAAAGTTGTATTTGTACCCAAAAACCACGAACGTTCTTTGACCAAAGTACATCACGTAGTATACTTCGTTTGAGCAGCTTAATTATCTGGGCTCCTTGCCAAAATTCCTTTGCAGTGAATATAGCCTTGAATGCAGGGCTGTGATGCATCTCAACAAAATTATGGTCGTATCATCTCTCCGTTAGTTACTACTTACTAGTTAGTAAGTTTTGTTTATAGGCCTGCTTCAAACGTCGAACTTTTGCCGTATCTAATTAAAATAATGACCCAAAAATTTACATTACATGTAATAAGGAGAAACTGCTGGAACAGTTCAACAATGAGTCTTTTTCAGCGGGTCGGAAACGCATGAGAAAGGTGGCTTTTCCCGATGTTGAAGAGGCTGCTTTGACCTGGTTCAAAGCTGTACGGGCCGAAAACATTCCGATTTCGGGTCCAATTCTTCAAGAAAAGGCCAGGTCTTTGGCAAAGAAGTTAGGACATCCAGACTTCAGCTGCAGTGATGGGTGGCTTGACCGTTTCAAAACACGCCAAGGCTAACGTCAACGCGGTGCTGGAAATGCGCTCAATCCCTTTTTGTTTTAGCTCTGTTGCGTAGCCAAATCTCACACCAATGAGTTGTAGGTCATCATTGATTTCGAAAGCGTTAACAAAAAAATTATATTTTTTGGAAAACTTTAAAAACAAAAATCATGCCATTTGAAACAAATTAATAAATATGTAAGACGTTTATAACAAATGTTAAAATGTTGCATCTTGTGTGCTTAATTCCCCGTGCTACAAAAGGTTATTTTGCGGGCGTACGATAATTTATGCACGCAAGAGAGGGTAAATGGCGACCTCGGCTAACTCGAACCTCCGCATAAGTCGAAGTTTGAGTTCATTCCCTGATTTGACTTATCGAGATTTCACTGTATTTGAATTAGACACGGCAGAAAGTCGACGTTTAAAGCAACTGACTTCTGCCGTAAGTTCGACAGGCAGGTCTTGCCGCTCTGAACGCCAGCTCGTCTCTGGACTCTTTCAAGCGAAGAGATGTTTTTGGTGATATGGGGTTTCCAAGCAATGCTCCCATATCAAAGATGTGGTCTAACCAGTGTGAAGTATAATTTCTCTTCGATGGACTTTCAGGCCAGTCTCGGTTAGCCCTTAGCAATCTTCTGAGGAACTGATTTATTTATTTTAGTCAACCCATTCTTAAAGACAATTTTCCTCCACGAATTTAGTTAATGGAGATGACTTTATAAAGTTTAACACAGCCTCATTATGGCAATTAATTGATTGCAGTTTCTTTTATATTATATTTGATTTTCCACAGAAGCTTCGGTGATAAAAATATCCAAGGATGTGTCTCATAAAAGGTTGATAAAAAAGGATTAAAATTAAGGGTGCAGAGTAAAAAATAAAGCCACCATCCAAGGTGAACAGCGCCTTCAGTTTGGTGTACTGTCATTATTGAGAAAAGTGGATTTTTTGTATCAATTTCCAATGATGATTATAGTGACTTTTTTGAAATACTTCCCAAAATTAGTTAGTCTACATTTCGTTTGCAATCGGTAGTCTGTGATCGGGTGCAAAGCAAGCTAGTCTGGTTTCTTGACCCAATTCCTCCACGTCTACAAATTGTTCCGTTTCATCTGAAGAAGGGTCGGGGTACCGTGTGGAAATTACAATCGCCGATGTCAATTTACTGTCGGATTCTACGCGAGTACGCATAGGCCTGCGAAGTACGATGAGTCTTGCAGCTGATCTGCCGATGGTTTTAACACAGGGCAAGGAAGAGTATGAAATCAAGCCCTTTTCTTGAAAATTTCAACTGGACTGAATTCCGGATAAATTAAAACTGAAGTCAAAAACTGCAAATTAAATGCCAAAAATCGGGGAGTGAGAAACTTATATTGTTGTAGTCATGACATTGCTAAAATAATGGCTAAAAATAATGGCTAAAATAATTATTTATATATATATATATATATATATATATATATATATATATATATATATATATATATATATATATATATATATATATATATATATATATATATATATATATATATATATATTCTCCATATAATCTTGAAAACTTTTGCAAAAAAAGTCAGGTGAAACTGGCCAGGAATCGCCTCAGATTGCACCACAGAGCATCCAGAATCCAATTTTCCGGGGCCCTTAAGCGGGCCCCGGACCCAACGTTGTAAGGGCTTCGCTTCGCGCTCGCATTTAATAATAATAACAATAATAATAATAATAAACATTTGTAGCGCGCACATATCCACCCTGCTGGGCGCTTAAGGCGCGAAAACAAAGGGAAAAAAACATGATTACAAACAAATATACAATGTTAGCATAGGAAAAAAAATGTTCGTGTTGGGTGTGCCCCCCGTCTAAAAAATTCCTGGATCCGCGCCTGAAAAGTACAACAAAAATGCTTGGGATACTTTTATTCTGAAGCAAAATTCCTTGCTGATAGGTATACAAATGAAAAACATGGTATGTGGTTTCAGTTCCAATGCATTTCAATCTTAAAATGACAGTCAAGGAGAAAAAAAGAAAAAAAATCCCGACCGACCGACCCCTTTAAATATTTTCACTGGAGGGCAACTCAACAATTTTTTTTTTGGCCTAATAGAGATCAGTAATGCGGAGTTGGTTTCAACTTCCACCAGTGGTTCCTATGCCATTACGCAATAAAGATTGTGCGCACATCTGTGTTCTTTTATCTAGCTATGCGCACACCAACTACTGCAGGTTTAGCTGGTGTCCGGCCTCCCCATACACAAGCACTACCAAAGAGCAATGCGCCAACACAATTTACAATAATAATATGCAGGTCTCGAGGAGTGACACCCCCATGCGTACTACGAACTATATAAATCGTGGGCGAAATTTAATTTATCAGCACAGGACAGCAACATAAACCAGGCAGAAGTTTGTCACAGTTCAGATAAGAAACGGACACTCAAATTCGACAAAATGAGTTGGGACTCTTACATCGACAACCTTATATCCCAGTCAAGGGATGCCACCGGTACGGCACATGTCGATAAAGCTGTCATTATTGGGCTCGATGGAGGTGCGATTTGGACGACCACCGGCCACAGTAACGCCTACAAACTCAACCTGACAGAGGCGGTGAATATAGCCAGAGCGTTTAAGAGTTCTGATTTTACATCATTGATGTCATCTGGCATTTATGCAGAGGGCATAAAATACCAGTTTTTGCGCGAGGAGGACGGGAAAATCGTCAATGCCAAAAAGAAAGGAGAAGGGGCGATTACTGCTGAAAAATCCAAGACGGCTGTGGTTATCGCGCACTGTCCGGAAGGGAGTGAGCAAGGAAATTGCAATAAAGCTGTCAGTGTTATTGCTGATTATCTCAAAAGCATAAATATGTAGTGCGAACTATTTCTGATTTTTTAATTATTTTTTTGTAGCTTTCCATGATTTTTTGTAACCAGTAGCTTTCCATGGTTTACGCATCAAGCATCAAGGAACTGACGTAGTATACATTTGTATTAGAACATTGGATTATCTTCGCCACTACGGAGCCCTGGAAGTGCCATCTGACTTGT
The DNA here is from genome assembly GCA_029582265.1 of Zoroaster sp. YZ-2022. NCBI lineage: Eukaryota > Metazoa > Echinodermata > Asteroidea > Forcipulatida > Zoroasteridae > Zoroaster > Zoroaster sp. YZ-2022. The sequence continues at coordinate 57,112,708 of CM055816.1, read as the reverse complement.
TGAGATCCTGAGATAATTTTATCGCAGGATGAAGACATCATAAAAGTAGTAACGGTAGTCTTCCCGAGATGACTCAACTGGGATGGGGATTATTAACGTTAATCTATATGCTGTAGTTTTTTGACCTACCGTACGACTGCGGGAACGCTGATAGTTCGTACTGTTGCTAGTTCACCAGGAGTGTTTGTTTAAATTTTCCAAAAGCATACTGATCGTGCCAAGCCCACCGGTTCAAACATGGGCTCCTGGTACTGAGAGAACACCGTCTTCCATCGATCAGATACAAACATGCTGTTTGTGGACCAATCATGTCCGCCATTGTTACAACTAAAAATAAGAAGAGAGCGAGCCATATTTGTCCGCCACTCACCAGACTCATAAATGCAAGAACTTCTTCAACAACGAGACACTATAGACAATCTTCTCACTCCAACTGAGTGAAACCTCATTTCGTAACCTTGAAGCTCACGATCAAACCTTGATCGTGATTCAGCAAATATCAAGACTGGCTTCCGGAACGTCCACACAAAATGCATCCACATATTCTGCACAAAGAGAACTGGTTACCACCTCAAAAGCTGACATATAATTTTGCGTTGGCTCATCACCATCACCCCTCCCCTCCCTTAGTCCAGTTATCCACATTTATAAGCTATATTACACAGTTATACAGTATATGCATTAACCACTCCCTCCCTTAATCCAGTTATCCACATTTATAAGCTATATTACACAGTTATACAGTATATGCATTAACCACTCCCTCCCTTAATCCAGTTATCCACATTTATAAGCTATATTACACAGTTATACAGTATATGCATTAACCACTCCCTCCCTTAATCCAGTTATCCACATTTATAAGCTATATTACACAGTTATACAGTATATGCATTAACCACTCCCTCCCTTAATCCAGTTATCCACATTTATAAGCTATATTACACAGTTATACAGTATATGCATTAACCACTCCCTCCCTTAATCCAGTTATCCACATTTATAAGCTATATTACACAGTTATACAGTATATGCATTAACCACTCCCTCCCTTAATCCAGTTATTCACATTTATACACTACCGGTATATTACACAGTTATACAGTATATGCATTAACCATTTTATTTTGAGAAAACAATTGTTTGCTGTTGTTTATTATTGAGGGACTATAAAGGATGGATATCTGATATAAAGTCAAACCTGTGTATTGTGCCACCTGGATAAAGTGGCCACCTGCCAAATGTGTTTAGCAAAACTGTACTGCCTATTTAAAACGTGGGAAAAGTCAAGTGGTCATTTATCTACATTATTATATTGCTATGGGCGTATGTTATTTACAGATTCAGGTGGGGCCAGGTGTGGAGTGTCGTGGCCGAGCGGTCTAGCTTACCGGACTCAAGTTCTGGTGTTAGCAGCAGAATGTGGGTTCGAATCCCGGCCGTGACACTTGTGTCCTTGAGCAAGACACTTAACCATAATTGCTTCTCTCCACCCAGAGGTTAAATGGGTACCTGTGAGGGCAGAGTTGGTTGATTAGCCCTATATGCGCTGTAATGGCAGCAATTGAGCTGTATACTCCCCAGGGAGCTGAGATGGTTTCAGGAATGATTTATGAGCTTAATTATGAGCAGGGGTAATAATATAATGCGCCTTGAGCACCACTTAGTTGGTGGATACGTGCGCTATATAAGTCCACACATTATTATTATTATGTTTTCATTCCTTATTTGATTTATTAAAATGTGCTTGTTGCAGCTACATGTACACAGAATTACAATTAAAGGTGAATGGTCAAAGAATTATTATGCATGGTTGTTTGTTGTTGATGAAAGACGGCGGTACGTCAGTATACTAAAGAAATAACCAAATCAATGACTGCCGTATTGCTTTTAGGATGAAGGCCTTTCATGCGATTAATTCCGGCAATGGTGTCTGTATCCGTGATCATAAAATTTGCAAGTTTACGATTGTAAGACTGTGGCTTAATTTTGCATTTAAGGCTTAATGGATTCTTTTGGGGAATTTAACCGTATGGTTTCATATCAACATAATAATCAAGGAGAAGAAAACATTATTACTTAACGATTGCTGATTATTCCAACATCCCATAATTCCGAATGCCAATTAATTTATCCGAAATAATTTTAGATTCGCCAGATATAGCCAAATTCATCGGCCTAGGCCTACTACAGTAAAACTGCAGTGCGATGGAAGGAAACAGTCATTCAATGGCAGTCTTCACGCGAGACAAACGGACGCGGACAAGTGAACACAATATGATTGACCGTCATCCGGTACACTGAGTTTTAGTTAAGTTCATTGTACAGCTACCGGTACCTTTTTACTTACACAATTGACCGATCTACGGGTTGGCGCACAGGAGGCCACTTGTGGGTACCCCACAAGTCGGTCTTTGTTTCCGTGTACCTCCCAAGAGAAATTCTAAAGAAAAGGGATAATGGGAGGACAATGGTGGTACCCCACAAACCTGATCCGTGTATTTTCAATTTTGATGAGAAAATCATCCAGGTATAGCAACGACCCCATTACAACAATGATGATGTTGCATCATACGAGAGACAGACGGAGTAAATCTATGAAAAATGCATGGCGTACGTTTATCTCCAAATGAAAGTTCAGTGCCATTTAAATAAGTCATCGGGATGACAGGGAACATGCCCATAAGCACTTTTGAGATCCACTTTGGAGTCATATTTTTGGAGTCATACTTTTGTTTATTTTTTCCATGTTCGTCGTGATAATACAATGTCACACATTTATTTCCATGTTGGCAACAACTTAATCCATAATTGGTACAATAGTACATTACAGATTATTAATATTAAGCACAGTTGACAATATGTTAAGTGTAAATTACAGGATTTATACATAGGAACTTGTCAGTATACATAGGAACTTGACAGTATTACCAACATGTAGGGGAAAATGAAGCATAATGCTTTTAAATCTTCCCCTATGACAGACAAAGACTTAGACATGACAAGGACATGTAACAGGCATGTGAGACCTGACTGCTAAATAATTCATAACAATAATAACATTTTGATAATAATTTGAATCAGGTTTGTTTTTTACTGCATATACATATTTAACAAGTATTGTTTAAGTTTTTTTGGAGAATGAACCAAGTGTAAGAGGTTCTTTTAGATCCGGTTTGAGATGATTCCAAAATATAATACCACGAGAAAATACACTGTTTTTAGATAATGACGTTCTGTTATAATTAATGTAAAGATTACCCTTCGATGCACCACGGGTGCCATATGTATGTACCGATGTCTTCCCAGCGCGTTATCTAAATGGGCAGCAAATTGTGGTGCGCTTTCATCTTTTTCAAGTTTCGGATCGAAATTTAAGTGTACACGAAATGTACACGTGATGTATAGCTTACACTGATCTTTGGAAAGGCACTAACACAAAGAACCTGGGCCTACCCATTGAATTATTTTGGCGTGAAAGAAAAGTATTTTTAGTCATATGAAACGTATTGAAATAAGCCGTTGCGCTCGGATGACTTTCAAAAGCATGCCAGCTTTCAAACTGCAACTGGAGGGATGATTAATGATGTCTGGGGTAACTTTGAGGATGTCTGGTTTTAATAGAATATTCCACCAAATGTACACTAATGTATGACAAGAAACCATATTTTGAGATATCTGCAAACACATTCTTAATATGGTTTATTTTTAAATAGGAACTATACATCTCAAATGGCATCTCAGATTACATCTAAATATTAAATAAATTCTTAATATTTATGATGTGGAGAAGTACAAAATGTACAAACTCTGCATCTACTGCATGCAAATACCTTTGCCTGGCGGGAAATCTCCTGGGTACTCAAAAGGTCACGCAAAGTGTAAACGAATCACATGGTCTAAACAAACACAGAAATAATGGAATCGGTGAATGTTCAAGTCATGTTTATAATTTCCTTCGCTTAAACTGTCTCATTGGTTATTTTATTTACTACCTAGGCCATGATATAGTTTGGAGATAACCTCTGCTTCATAATATATACATAATTATGTTGTGTTATCTTAAAGTTCATAAAATGTAATTAATTGTTCAATGTAAAATCGGCCATGAATACGAAATTTACGCATTTACCACTGATTCTCATTTTTGTATATTTTTTTGCCCACAACAGAAAACCCTGACTATATTTACCGTATTGACAAATGATACAAGTATGAAGATACGTAAATTAATTATAACTTTGTATTCAGATATGCAGTATTAAAATCATGTAATATAGAAAAAGAATAATACAGAAGAAAATTTATGTGGCGAGTTTCGGAGAAGAAACAAATATGTATCACTTTTTGCTGACTATTCCGACAGCCCATAATTCCGACTGCCAACTCCGACAGAATTTATCAGCCTAGGCCTACTAGCCAGTTGTGTAGCTCATGGGGGATGGCAGCCCCCTTGCCCTCTTTTTGACATAAATTACGGAAATAAAGAATTGTATCGTCTACGGAAAAATACTACTTAAATAGAGCTAATATTCCAACTGCCCAATACACGTTTTCCCGAGTCTGACAAAAAAAAACTGAAACATTTACAGGACTTTTAGAAATGTTATCCCGACAAGAACCGGAAAGCACTAGAATATCCAGAACGGGTAATTAGTCCAACGCCTCGTTACATGTCAGGTCATCTGCATGTGTGGTTCGGAATTTAGAAACAATAGAATGATTCTGTTTTAGTTAGATAATTCAACCCAACTAATGGTTACATCCAATTAAAAAGCTCCTTATTCAAAAAGTTAGTTTAGTTGCATGATATATTTAATTAAAATGAGAAAATCAAAATTAAAATACGTTTTCAAACGCCAATGTTATTCATTTAACATAAAAAATGAACGTAAATCATAAACAAAAGCATGCAAAAAAATATCATTCTGAACTCGCATCCCCTTTTACAATAGCTCTCATCCCTTTATTCAAGACAACTGTATCATTCTAAAATAAAGACAATGTGAAATGAATATCATTCTGAACTCGCATCCCTTTACAATAGCTCCCATCCCTTTATTCAAGACAACTATATCATTCTAAAATAAAGACAATGTGAAATGAATATCATTCTGAACTCGCATCCCCTTTTACAATAGCTCCCATCCCTTTATTCAAGACAACTATATCATTCTAAAATAAAGACAATGTGAAATGAATATCATTCTGAACTCGCATCCCCTTTTACAATAACTCCCATCCCTTTATTCAAGACAACTATATCATTCTAAAATAGACATTGTGAAATGAATATCATTCTGAACTCGCATCCGTTTACACTAACTCCCATCCCTGTATTCAAGACAACTATATCATTCTAAAATAAAGACAATGTGAAATGAATATCATTCTGAACTCGCATCCCTTACAATAGCTCCCATCCCTTTATTCAAGACAACTATATCATTCTAAAATAAAGACAATGTGAAATGAATATCATTCTGAACTCGCATCGCCTTTTACAATAACTCCCATCCCTTTATTCAAGACAACTATATCATTCTAAAATAAAGACAATGTGAAATGAATATCATTCTGAACTCGCATCCCCTTTTACAATAACTCCCATCCCTTTATTCAAGACAACTGTATCATTCTAAAATAAAGACAATGTGAAATGAATATCATTCTGAACTCGCATCCCCTTTTACAATAACTCCGATCCCTTTATTCAAAACAACTGTATCATTCTAAAATAAAGACAATGTTAAATGAATATCATTCTGAACTCGCATCCCCTTTTATTTGCTTCCAGTACACGCGTATATATGTATAAAAAAATAAAAATAAAAATAAAACAAAACAAAACAAAAATGGGCGTTAATGCACCGATTTTGAAGGCGACCTATGACAAGAAACCGGAGACTTTATTTTTATTTTTAGGGATAAATAGAGAATTAACTGTTGCAAACTGCTTACCAACCTATATAAAGGACCTGTAGTATAAATGCAAACTAGTAGTTATTCGTTTCGAACGTATAACAGGTTCTTTCTCAAAGGCAAAATGGGATTGATAAATAATTAGTAGGGTGTTTGTTAGGGTGTTATTGAATATAAATTACGGGTAGTTTACTGTCTTAATACATGTACCACGAACAAAATAACGCGGGCATGGATTCACTGTTTTCTTCCCTGTGGTATTCATCTGAACATGCGTATGACTCTGTAACCCCTTACACTGCACACTCGTACACAAAACCCACACACACTCACACAAATGCATTGTATTACATTGAACTCACTGTACGCTGTGTTGGCTACCGAGCGAGATTCAAACTAATTCGCCTTCTCTGTGGCATAAACAAACCTTGGGTGAAGGTTTGAACCTTCCTGAATACTCCAAAAATCCATCAGTGCACTTTTGGAAACATCATGCCCTTATCTTCAAAATGCACCATGCATTTTCGTTGATCTTTCATATTCAGCACTTATGGCCTGTACTTCTTGCCAGGGTAATTTTGCCCCATTTGAAGAGGTGAAAGTACGTTTCTGAAAGTGCTGAATTTGTCCAAAAAAGCGCCCCTTGGAGGATTTTGATGGATTTGGGGTGGTTAGGGTTAAATAACTAACCAATGAGAGTTTCAGCTTATCACGTTGTGTCATTCAGGGGTATGCTTTTTGAAAGTCATCCGAGCGCAACGGCCCATTTCAATACGTTTCATATGACTAAAAATACAAGAATTGATGTGCACTTTTTTCTTTCACGCCAAAATAATTCAATGGGTAGGCCCAGGTTGTTTGTGTTAGTGCCTTTCCAAATATCAGTGTAGGCTATACATCACGTGTACATGTACATATAGCTTCAGACTTCAATTTCGATCAGAAACCAGTGAAAAAGATGAAAGCGAACCACAATTTGCTGCCCGTAAAAAACAAAATCCTGAAAAATGGGTAGCGGGCCTGGGTCTCCCTTTGGTCTGGAGGACAAAGCCCGCTGAACCTCCTGGATGTTTAATTTTGGAGGATTTACAGACTCTCCACATCACCACAAACAAGAAACTAGAGGTTTGGACACAATACAGGCTACTTCTTTCTTTCCTTGGTGGCTACTTCTCTTCATTCAAGAAAATTTTGAGGCAAAGGAAGATTTGTAAAAAAAACAATAAATAAATAAATAAATATATAAAATCAGGAAAAATCCTTTAAAAAAACATAGGCTTGTAATAAATACACAAATAATACAATTGAAAATAATAATGAATGCAGTATTTATGGTGAGATGATTTATTATTTTGTTTGGTTGAGAGTTTTTTGGTTTTTTTTACCTTTAATAACAAATCAATAATAAAAAAAAATCACAAGGAAGCCACCACTTTATTTGCAGGACTACAAAAGGAATAACACATTATCATTTACATTAAAACAATATAAAAGGAACACACAATGTTTATAGAGCGATAAGTCGCCTCAACATGAGATCTCCGACACTCCCTCAGACCCTATCATACCGAGACACGATGAGCTCAAAAAAATCGTAGGCTCTGAATAAAAGGCGTTAGAATCGACCGACTGACCGAGGTGAGCATGTGTCGTGGCAGATCAAGGCCATGGAGTGTCATTTGTATCTCAGTTTTGGCAGACACTAGTAAGTGACATTTCTAAGTCTAGTCTCATTATTGAACAAGAAGAAAATATTTGGGTGGTTACCATATCTAAATTTGCTAATACAAAGCTTGGCAATCGCGATAACGTAATTAACAAACATATTATTAAGACATTTCATATTATCAACACCAAATATGACATCTTCGGCACTGAGAGTAATGTTGTTGTTGACATTGGAAGAAATCACGTGGTTGACATTGTTCCAAACATCTGATTTTTTTGCAAAAAAAGAAAAAATGATCAATGTGATCAATAACATTACAGGTGTCGCATATATTGGAGTCTGCTTTACCCATCTTATATAGCATAGTATTTGTTGGATACATATTATGAAGAATTTTCCAGTTAAGGGATATAAGACGCGCTTCATTGGTACATTGAGGGACTCTCTTCCATATGTGGTCCCAATTAAAATTGTAGTGGGGAAATTTGTTCATCCAAAAGTTATAACAAGTTGGCACAATGTATGTTGATTCAATTATGATATTATTAAACACGCTGGCGTTGCAATTATGAATGCGTATGTTATTGAAATATCAGCGGTACCCTCATAAGGGACGAACCTTGTTTTCCAATCTATAGGAAGAGCATTGCGAATAATAAAATAATCAATAAAAGTTCTTGGGTTATGCGGCATACAATGCTGGATATCTTGCACAGATAACATTGTGCCCGTATCATCGAACAGGTCATTAACCCTTATAAACCCCTTTCTAATCCAGTCACGCATATAAAGGGGTTCTATTGTTGTGTTGAATAACATTATTGTTCCATATGATTTCGGCACCAGTGTTTCTGATATCGTGATTGTATACAACGGGTTTTGTGCTGAACCATGTTTTGATCAGAGATGAGTAAAACATTGGTAAGCTGTTAACGATACTGACACAATCGTTGTTCATATTGATAAACGAACAGTTACATTTGAATACATCAATATCAAGACCAATTTTGCCCACATGGTATAAAGCAATATTTTTTCCAAACAGTAACGTTTTCGTTCACAAGTTTCTTTATCCAGGAGAGCTTCAACGAGTTGAGAAAAGACTTAACATGAAATATTTTAATCCCACCCTTATCGTAATCGGAAATAACTGTTGTGCGCTTTACAGCTTCATTTCTATTCCAAACGAATTTTAAAAATAAGTTATTTAATTTTGTCACTACGTTGTCTGGAATATTAATAGCTATAGCAATATATGTGAGTTGTGAAGCTAACAGAGTTTTTACGATTAAATTACGACCAATCATTGACAACCCTCTCATTTTCCATGCGCGAATGGATCTCTCAATTTTCTGACTGAAAGTTATGCCCAGAATCTTTATGGTATTAGTGGTTGGTTCAGAGTTGCTCTCACAGGCGTGTTTGAAACGATGACAGCAATTTCTTGTGATATGTGGAGACCAAAACTTCTCTCTACCAACCCTGTATTATAATCACTCCACCATAAGAGTGCGCCCCCTCCCTTCAGCTTAAAGGGACAGTATTGTCACGATCAGAGCAGACTTTTAACAGGGCATGGAATCGGTGTTAGTTAGATGACAACAGTGACTGCAGATTACAGGCTCATTTATGCAGCAGCAATGGTAATATGACCTTATCAGTCACTGGGTTAATCTAAAACTAGCACTCCGATTCCATGCCACGGTATTGTCCCTTTCATGAATTTGGAAGAAAAAAGAAGAAGACGACCGCATGTAAAAAGGCAACCTCATTCTCCCCACTAGACCCTGGTCGAATAAAGGGAGATGGTGCAATCCCATTTAGTGACACTTCACCTCTGTTGACTAGTTAAATCAGATTGTATTTTTAGTACAAAATGATGTTATATCCGTATCTGATTATTCCGGTATATATTTCTCCTGAAGACAATCAGAGCATACTGATCGAAACGTCGAGTTGTAACCTCCAGTTCTTTTCAAAACTAGTTACTACTCAATAGAGAATTTCACCTGGTGTCACCGCAATTAGTCTTACTTATCCTCTTTACCATGCAAAGCTACAAGTTGTACCTATATATTGTCGGTGTGACAAAAATTGAGTGTAGGAATAATTGACCTCAGCGGTACCATAAATTGACCAATTGGTTAAAAATGTGGAGTTGGTTATTAAGAGACTGGGTCTGGGAAGTATAGGAAGAAACAGTGATCTACCCATAGCCGTAGACAAAAGCCGTAACTTCAGATACAGCCGAAGACTCTAGCAGTCATCAACAAATATAGTACATCTATATATACACACAATAAAAATCTCCCAATCCAACCAGCGAGGATTTAAGATATTCTGGTCAGGGGAGGCCGAGCCCCGCCTAGATTTTGCGGCTTTTTGGAGAAAATAACATAATAAGCAAGAAGAATATATATTACTTAGGGATTGTTGGTTATTCCAAAGTCATATAATTCCCACTGCCAATTTATCCGACAGAATTTAAATTCGCCAGATATAGCCAAATTCATCAGCCTGAGCCTACTGGTAAAACTGCCCTTTAATATTGCTCCGACCGGTACATAAAAAGTTTTTTTCATATCGAGAAAAATGGCGATATGTCAGTATATTGAAGAATATTAAGTATAATAAATGAGTGCCGTATTGCTTTTAGGACGAAGGCATTTCATGCGATTAATTCCGACAATGGTGTCTATAGGCCTATCCATGATTATAAAATTTGCAAGATTACGATTGTAAGAATTAAATTTGCATTTTAAGGCTTAATGGATTAGTTTGGGAGCATTTAACCGTATGGTTCCATATCAATTGCAACGTGTCTTTGTGTTTTATGGTAAACAAATTCAGATATAAATTCAGATTATACTATACTTTTTGTATAGCACATCTATAGACTATATATATACATACACACTTTAATTTAAAAATCTCCCAATCCAACCAGCGAGGATTTAAGATATTCTAGTCCGTAAAAGGTTTTTAATCGCGATATATTTTTTAATCGCGATTTTCCGATATCTCGATAACTTGAAAAGGTTGTCGATATCGTAATCGTTTAAAAAGGTATCGCGATATTCAGTATTATCGCGTTGTGCTCATGCTTACACGTTTTAATGGACGAGTTAACGCTGCACACAGCTCATGTGGTTTGTGTCATTGGGACATGAAATCTTTGTTCCATAAGACTGGTTTAAATAAAACAAAACCACAGTAATTTGAAACCGTTTCAAAAGTTACGAGTCGGTTACGGCTATGGCATCCGAAAATGGGTTATACATGTGTTCTGATATTTGTTGATGACTGTAAGAGTCTTCGGCCGTATCTGAAGTTACGGCTTTTGTCTACGGCTATGGGTAGATCACTATTTCTTCCTATACTTCCTAGACCCAGTCTCTTAATAACCAACTCCACATTTTTAACCAATTGGTCAATTTATGGTACCTTAAGCTAAGGTCAATTATTCCTACACTCAATTTTTGTCACACCGACAATATACAGGTAAAACTTGTAGCTTTGCATGGTGAAGAGGATAAGTAAGACTAATTGCGGTGACACCAGGTGAAATTCTCTATTGAGTAGTATTTTTGTTCTGAAAAGAACTGGAGGTTACAACTCGACGTTTCGATCAGTATGCTCTGATCGTCTTCAGGAGAAATATATACCGGAATAATCAGATACGGATATAACATCATTTTGTACTAAAAATACAATCTGATTTAATAAGTCAACAGAGGTGAAGTATCACTAAATGGGATTGCACCATCACTCTTTATTCACTTTCCTATACTTCAGCATAGCCACTGCAGCCAGTAGCCATAGCCGTGACAAAAAATAATGCTTCATTCGGACACAGCCTAATTTAGTATAGCACTTACGCATAACTGTCTATATCAACAACAACCAGGCATCGTTGAATATCCTACGTATGAATGCATAATAATGTCTCCCATGTAACAACCAAGGGACCCTGTTGACCAACCTCGTCTAGGGGACTAGACCAGCCAAATTTTCAAAATCCAATGCATTGCAGGTAGAATCTTTATTTTGTCATATCAAGGACTTAAAACCAGAACTGGGTATGTTCACTTTTGCCTAAAAATGAGTTATGTGGAGTTTCTGATTTTTTTCAGAAAGATTCAAACTTTACACTCATTTTTTCTTTTCTTTTCAAAATGCCGATTTTTGGACATAAACAATTCTGGTTTTAAGCCCTCGATATACTGTGTCCTTGAAAAATAATATTCAAACTGTTTTTGCATATTTATATTGTAGTAACCAATCAGCATCATGGATCTCCCTTTATTCGACCAGGGTCTAGTGGGGAGAATGAGGTTGACCCCGGGGGAGGAGGAGGTTGCCTGTTTACATGCGGTCTTCTTCTTTTTCCCAAATTCATAATATCGTGGCATGGAATCGGAGTGCTAGTATTAGATTAACCCAGTGACTGATAAGGTCATATTACCATTGCTGCTGCATAAATGAGCCAGTAATCTGCAGTCACTGTGGTCAACTGACTAACACCGATTCCATGCCCTGTTAAAAGTCTGCTCTGATCGTGACAATATTGTCCCTTTAAGCTGAAGGGAGGGGGGGGGCGCACTCTTATGGTGGAGTGATTATAATACAGGGTTGGTAGAGAGAAGTTTGGTCTCC
>CM055816.1:57084267-57099961 GCA_029582265.1 Zoroaster sp. YZ-2022 | reverse complement strand
GTTTGTGGTTCGGTTTATAAATTTTAAATATTTTTTCAATATTAATTTTTTAACTTAGTGTAACTTGACACCTGATGATGTCATAATGGCGTAATTTTTTTTATTTTTAAGTTGATTCTAATACAATATGACATATCTTTTTGGGGAAAATTTATGACTTGGAAAGTGTTACAAGTAAAAAAGGCTTTTTTTAAAACCTTCCCCAAGGGGGGCTCTTGCATATGAGGGGTCATCAAACCTACTACCCAAGGGTCCCCCTACGTGATTACATACAAAAAATCAAAGCATTTTTTTATCATATTGTCTGTACAGCTTTTTTAAACTTGAACTTCGGTTTGGCCCGGGGCCTAAAAATCAAGAATTAATATCTGTGCCAAATGGGGTTAGTGCCTTTCAATATCCCAATAAATGAAATTGATAGCATATGGGTTCAGGGTTTTTAAATTTTTTTAATGTTTTTTAAATTTTTTAATTTGGTGTAACGACCCTGATGATTTTTAGGTTTTTGTTTTAATTTAAGTTTTTTTAAAAGCTCCCCAATTTTAATATTTTTGTGTAATTAATTTGGAAAATTAAACAATAAAATACTTTTTTTAAACCTGTCGTGGGGCGCTCTTGCATATGATGGCGCCCATAAAATCCCTGTAAAAAATCCCCCTACTGGTGATTACATACACAGAAATCATAGTTTTTTTATTTGGGGTGGAAAGCCCAAAACGGACTTCGGTTTGGCCCGGAAAGGCTGGGTAAAAAGGGGGTCATATCTGTGCCCAACCCGGGGGGGTAACGTTACAATATCCAACATAGAGGGGTTTAACTTTATGTTAGGGATTTTTTTAATGTTTTCATTATTAATTTTTGGGTTTAAAGGGAACGACCCCTGTTCGTTTACCCCTTTTGAATACACACTTTCCCTGTTGTTTTGGCCCCCTAGCCATTTTTTTTCGGGCCTTTTGGAAAAAAGGCGTTCAAAATTTAAAAACATGTTATTGCAATGCATTTCCCGTGCGAGCTAAAAAAATTAAAAAAAAAAAAAACTTTAACAAAACAACAGCTTTTTTCGCGGTTTCCGAAACGGCAAATCTTTATAATCCCCAAACAAAACACTTCCAAAGGGAAAGGGTAGCATTCCCCCAAACAGTTTTTTATATCAATAAAATCATTTTTTGGGAAATTTTTTTTAATTTACTAAAACCATGAAATTTTGGTAATTATTCGGGTTGATTTTGGAAAAGGGTGTTAACAGGTTGGGGGTTGTGCTATTTAATTTGGGGGGGTTGGTGGATTCTGAGCGTCACAAATCATATGCAAAAAACCCCCTTATTTTTGGTATTTTGGGGTTGGTTTCTTGAAAAATTTGGTAAAATTTTGACACCCTCAATGAAAAAAGGGGGGTTTTGGGGGAAAGTAACAGTTCAATAACGGAATTTTCCCTTATATGTTTTGCTTTGGTTGAAAGAGACAGTTGTAATCCCAAAACCCAAAAAGGGGGGCCCCTTAAATTAAAATTTATTGATTTATTTTTGATTTATTAAAACCCAAAATATAAAAATATTTAAAAAGGTCCCAAAATAACTTTTAAAAAAATATTGATCAAATTTTAAATTTAAAAAGATTACTTACAAAAAAAGTTAAAAATAAAATGAACAAACACAAGACTAAAAGGGCCCCAAACCCTTCAGACTGAAAAAAATTTGAAACACGATAAATAGCAATTTCTGAACGGTTGAATTCTTTTTTGGAAAGGGAAAAGTTCAAAGGGTTTTCTGGAGGGTTTTAAAAAGCCCCGTGTGGGCATGTAATGGGTGGTTTTTATTTTTAAATTTTTGTCATTCTTATGGTTAGTCTTAGAAAAGTAGGCGATTTCTCTTGAATGGTAATCACTTTCATTATTTCATTATTTTAAAGAAACTTTTTTTCTATTATCTTTACATAAAATAAAATACCAACCCTTTTTTAACATAAATAATATCGGCAGTTGACAAATTAAATACATTTTCTTTGCCCCTTTTTTGTTAAAAAATGACACGATATAAGCTAAACTAGATCGATTTTAATTTGATTAATACCTTTGATTTTGACAGTTGAGCGTCAGTCTTCGTCTCACCCCTTTTGTTTGATTGTTTTGTCCCCTTTTTTAAAATATTTTTAAAAACATTTTTTCTCACTTTTACCATCCCTTTATCTTTTCTTTGATGAAAGTCCTTTTTTTCCTTTCTTCAACCACCTTTAGTGGAGTTTTGTATCACAGCAAAACCCTAAATTTTTTTTTCCAAAACCGGGCTTTAATTACCACAAAAGACATGGAAGCAAAAAATGGGTGATTTGGGGGGGTGGTTTTTCTCCTTTTCCCGGTCCTTGGGCCCCGGGGTTTTGGGTTTAAAAAATTTATAATTTTAAAAAACAAAATGGTAATCCCAAAAAGATTTTCCCTTTTTGCCACAAATAAGCGACAGTCTGATGCTCTTCTGGCTCAGGGGTTTTTTCATCGTTAGATTTTTTGAAGTGGCTACTGGCGGGTTAAATCTCCCCTTAGGACAAGTCAAGGGGCTTCACTGGGGTAGGGGCCCCGTTTGATTTCAATATAAATGCCCGGGGGGCTTTGTAATCCCAAAGCATTCTCCTGGGGGCGATCAGGCATACTAGGGGGAAACGTCGAGTTGTACCTCGGTTTTTTTCAGAACAATTTCCTCAGTGGGCTTTTTCATATGGTGCCCAAAAATTTAGTCTTACTTATCCTCCTCCCCATGAAAACTCAATTTTACCTATTTTTGAAAGACGGGTGGGTTGGTTTTAAGGGGGCCCAGGGAAAAACTTGTCTTGCCCAAGCAGGTCTTAAAAAAAACCCAGAAATCTCTTTTTCAAACTGAAGTCTGTTTTTCATTTTTATGAGCCCCAAGGTTTGGGGAACCCAAGGGGTTTGTCAGGACTAAAGTGCATGACTATTTCTCCCTTTGCCAAAGTTAAGTTTTCGGGGATTGTGTTGCTTTGTGTATTGCCATTACCCCGGGGTAAACAGAAAGTTTCCCAAATTTTAAAATGGACACATCTTAGGGCTTTTTTTTTGTTAAAAAGAAATTAACTTCCCTTTATTCCAATTTCTCATTACCATTTATCCTTTTTTGGGAATTTTCCGGGGGGTTTGGGGTTTTTCTTTTCAGAATAGTCGAAAAGGTATCTGGGTGTCACGGGGCCAAAAAGAAAGAACTCAGTCGCCTGCCAGGGGGTGAGTTTCGGGGGGGGTTTTTCATTTTTTCGTCAGGTTTTTTTAATGGCTTTTAAATTTTAAAAAATTCGGGGCCCTTTGCGGTGGTTGAGAACAAATTTTTTAAATTTGGTCGGTTGGGGCAATCAGGCAAAAAACCACTGGGTTGGCTACCGTGATGAGGTAAAACGTTTAGTTTGATCCCTGTGTTAAAAAAGGTCCCCAGCCCCAGATTCCCAGGCCCCTCCCCCTTTCCTGTTGCTCCCAAAAAAGGTTGGGCATGGATGTTTTGGAGGGGTTGCCCCATTAAAACTGTGAAAAAATTTTTTTTTCATGGATTGTTTTAAAAAATTGGGGAAAGTTTAACCCTTCGCAAAAAAAGGGCCAAACATTTTGCTTTTTGGGTTGAACGTTTATTTGTTGTTTTTTCATTAGTATCCCCCCAACAAAGGAACAAATTTTTTGGGGCTTTTTTAAATTTTGTGGTTGTTGGAATAAAAAGCTTTTGACTCCTTCCCCCCCAGTCAGATTTTGAAAGGGCTTTAAAAACTGTTGCAATACAGACTACCCTCATTTGTATGTTAGTGAAGCCCGGTCTAATTGGGGATGTACATCTTCCATAAGGGGGCGTATTGAGCAAATAGGGGGGAAGCGACAAAAATAAAATGTTTGGAAGAGATTTATTGGATGTTTTCCCGGGAGAAAACAAAAGCCTTTTGGGTATGGGCTTTCCCTTTAAAAGCCCCCGGGGTGGCAAAAAAAATATTAAAGGAGGCAAAAAGGCAAAAACATTTTGACAATCCAATTTTTAAATTGACAACAGTGAGACAGAACAGATGGATGGTTGGCTGGCAGCAATGATCTCTGATGAGAACCTGGGGGACTGGGGAGAAATGTCCAGAAACCAAAGAGGGTTAACCCTTACATGCTGTGTTAGGGTCAGGTCCCCCTTTTTGGGGGTTTATTTTTTTAGGGGGTTTTTTGTCTTATTCTATTTTTACCATCCACCTCCTCTTTGTACTGTGCTATAAAATCTATTTTTTTTTTAAATTACTTGTCTTTGTGATATTTTACCTATCCCCAAAACTAATCCCATTTTTGTCCTCGGGTTTAGTACCCTTGACCAATTTTAATTTGGGTGAGTGCAGTAACCTCATAAACTTACCCAATTATTCTGGGTAGCTCTGCTACCTTTTTTATTTAATAAAGTCTATGGGTTATTTATGAAAATTTGCTTTCCTGGGACCCACAAATCTTGAGAAAGAAATTTTTTCAACCCCATTTTTTTCCCCCTTAAATTTTTTTAATTTGGGTTTCCCGCATTTTGTTTTTTTTTTGACTGATAAATCTTTCTTTTTTTATGGGCATTTCATGACTTGGGGGGGAAATTTTTTAGATAAAAACAGCCCCTTTTTTGTATTTAATGAAAAGGGTTTTGGAAAGCTTAAAAAAGTTAATTTATTTTTAAGAAAATTTAAAATTTTTTGAGTGATCACAAATCAAAATCTTTTAATTTTTTGTTGTTACTGTTTTCTGTTCCCAAATGTTGGTCCTGTGAAGTCATAATGTCGTAGTGCGGGGCTGTATATATTTTTTTTTTGGGGGACAAATGAAATTTTGTCGAAATTGTTTTAAAATTTTTTTGGTGCGAAATGTGCCTTTTTTACAGGGGGGCAGATTGGGGGGCGGAGGATTAGGAGGGAGACGGGGGGGATGTTTTTTTGTTGCGTGTCCCAACTATTTTTTGGGGGTTTCAGTTTTTTTGTTTTCCCTGAAGCCGTGACCCGGCGGGGGAAAAACCCGTCTTTTGTCTTTGTCTCAGGGGCCCAAAACATTTTAAAAGGGCAAAAGGGTAGTGATTTGGGGTTGGTGATCAAGTGATAGTAAACTTGGGAAAAAGGTGGCGGGGGTGGCGTCCTCCCCTCATCTTGTCCTCCCTAATCTCATCTCTCCTCCTCAAAATCATCATCCCCCCAAAAAAAACATTACATGATGCCTGGTGGGAGGATCCTCATACTATTTTATAACCCATGTTTCTGTCTTTGTGGGTTTTTTTATTTTAGTTTAATTGGGTTTTTTTTTTTTGGTTTTTGAAACATGAAATGGCTCCCAAAGGGTTTAATGAAGGACATTTTTGGTAAAAAATTTAAAAAAAATTAAATTAAAAAAAATTATTGTAGGTGTTGGGACAAAAAAAACACAAACATTCCCCTTGGGGGGGATTTGAACCTAATGCTTTTTGCGTGCCCGTTTTTTCCTGGGTTCACCATGCCATTTTTGGGCCATAAGTTTTGGTTTTTGTTCAAGCGAAACATTCTCTTTGGGGGGGTTCCCAACCTCGGTTCCCATTCCAGATCAAATTCTCAACCCCTGAAACCCCCGGTTTAAACCCCAAAAAAGCCCCAGTTGATTCCTTTTAAACCGTCGATGGATAAAAATGGTTCCCCCGAATAAAAAAAAAAGGAAAAAATTTTACTCCCCCTTTAAGAAAACATAATTTTTGTTCCTAACAGCCCCTTGCCAGAATTCTTTTAAAAGTTTCTGGTCCCTTTTTTTTCATCCCTAAAATATTGGGTTATAAAAAATTTTTGGGGGGATTTTGTTAATGCGCTTGCATAAAAAAGGGCTTTTTTTTGGGTGCACCATCGGGTTTACCGCGGGTTTACCATTACCATTTTGGTCCCTAAGTTCCCAAAAAAGGGTTTTTTTCAACAAAAGCGCATTAGGATACACAAACAAACATATAAAACCTCTTAATTTGTTTCATCCCCCATTCCTTTTTTTTGGGAAAAAAACCACCCCCAAACCAATATGGGGAAAGGGTGACTCCCCCTTTTTGTCAGTGGTGAACGTGGTTACATTTCCCTCGACAGATGGGAAAAGGATGAAAAGGGGGCTTGTCGGGGTACCCGGGGGGTATTGTAATAAAACACCTGCTTTAAATCCGGGGATCGTTTGGTCCCCTGATGAAATTTTGTATTTTTGTCCGCCACCGGGGAAAAACCAAAAATACAATTCTTATTTTCACATTTTGTAAAATCAACAAAAATTTTTTAAAAAAAATTTCTTCTCTTTTCCCAAAGTTCTTTAATTCAACCTTTGCCTCCATTTTAAAAGGGACCCGGTGGTGTTTTCTAAGACATCTCGGGGGGGAGCAGGGGGTCTGGGTTAATTTTACCCAAGTAGGCGTTTGTTTTTTCCCACAACCTCTGGGCCCGGTATCAGGTATATAGTACTTATCACCCTTTAGGGGAAAAACTCCCCAAAATTTTATTATTACTATTCCCCCCAAAAATTCTTTTAAATTTAACCTTTGGGCCTTTAAAAGTTTTTGGGAAAAAAAACCAAAAACCCCACAGGAAAACAAAAAATACTAATTAAAAAAAATAAAATAAAATGAAAAAAAATAAAATTCACAAAAGGGAGACAATAAGCGCATGGATAAAATGGGGATTTACATTTTCTACAAAAATTTAACAATCCCCGGGCCTCTAAAATGGGCTAACTGACAATATTGGGTCTCATTCTTGGGTTTTTTGCTCCCGGGGGAATAACAACTTTTGGGGGTTCGGGGGGTGGGGGGCGGGGAGGCCCGGGGGGCGGGGCGTGAGTAGCGGGGGACAGGGGGGGGTATGTTTATTTTTGTCCCCCTTTTTGGCCCGGGGGTTGCTTGTCCCGTGAAGAATAAAACTCTTTTTAAATTAGCATGGTCTGATTTACCTTCAATTTTTAGGAAAATTTCCCCTTGGGGCTTTAAAACCACCCATAAAAAATTCAGCAGCATGGTCCCGTGTGGACTCTATGATTGGGGCGGTGGTGGATGGTGCTGTCATTTTGTCTCTAAAATGGCTCAAGTTGAAGGGGCCCGGTGCCCCCTTTTGGTTTTTTTATTTTTTTTGAGGGTATTTTTTCCCTTTTAAAAATCCCCTCATATGTACTGTGCTGTGTAAGTAATATTTTATTTTATTTTCTTGCCTTGTGTGTTTTTAAAGCCTATACCCAACTCCCTTTTTTTCCCCAAGGGTTCCCCGGGATGACACAATTTCAGTTGTAGCTAGGTCAGTAACCTCTTTAAAATTACTTTCAATTATTCTGGGTAATTTTTGCTTATTTTTTTGAATTTATTTTGAAATTTTAGTTGTGGGAAAAATTTCTTTCCTCGGGGGCCTAAAAGCTTTGCAGGGTTAACATTTTGGTTTGGGGGTAATCTCAAATGGGGGTCTATATGGTAAGAGTATAATTCTAATTTTAAAAAGTTAAAAACCCCTTGGGGTTTGAAAAGGGGAATTTGGGTATTTTTTTGTCAAGGGGTCGTGGTAATCCCTTTTTTGGGAAAAATTTATTTTGCTTTGTGAGGCGAATTTTAATTTAAAATTTTTATTTCTTGTAAAAAATTTTTTTGAAATTGTTTCCTTTTAATTTTGTTTTTAGCTGGTAAATCTTTTTTTTTTCTTATGGGGGTTTCATGACTAGTAGGCCCCCAATTTCAAAAGGCGCAGTTACAGATTAAAGTCCCTTTTTAATCCGCAAAAACTTTCAGGGCCCGCAATTTATCTTTTGAAGTTTTCCCGCATGCAAGCAAATTCGTTTAAGTGTGGATTAGTTTTTTCTGAACGAAATTTTTGGTTGATGCTTGTTTTTTGTCCGTTGATACATGTTCGGCAACATTTGTACATATTTAATTAAATTTTTTCAAACTATTGAACATCTTGTTTTTTTTTTTTTTGGTTTTTTTCTAATAACTTGTTAATTTCAATAACCGAAATGGAGGGGGGCATTTCACTGGAAATTTTTTATTCCCGTTTTTCTAAAATTCCCTTTATTTTGATTGTAGTTACTATATTCTTTTGGGGAATAATATCTAAGTTTTGACCAATCATTTGGTTAAAAAAAAGTTTTCTGAACTGAAATCTGAAAACGTTTTTTAATATTTCCAATTATTTTTTGTTTCAATACAATGTTTTTCCGTTTGTTTTCCCCTCTTAGATTACGCAACCGAGCATCAGTAATCCCAAAGGGGCTTTTATGGTCTAAAACTCATTGGTTTTAAAATTTTTTGATTGGTGGGGCATAATCTGGACATTTTCTGTTTATATTTGCAACCCTTTTTCAATTTGTTTGATAACATGAAAATTTTCTTAAATCTAAGAATATTGTTAAAAAACCATATTAACAGGCATTAATAGTTTTATTTTCCCCCTTTGTTTTCCTAAGAAACCTGCCCAAAAAACAAAATCAATTTAAATTGCAAGGGTTTTAATGAATTTTTAAAATCTTCAAACCGAAATATTCTATGGTAATTTCAATCCCTTTCGAAAAGCCCTTTTTTGACTGAAATTACATTTCAGGAAACAAATAGAAAGTGGGGAAGTTTTATTTTGACATTAAAAAAAGTAAGGGAAAACCTGGGACAAAAACATTTTAAATTTGTTCAAAAATTGGAAAATGCTTTTATCCTTTTTGGTTTTTTTAAAAAAAAATGTAACATTATAAAAATTTTAACACCTTGGGCCCTTTGGACAAGGGAAAAATTTTTTTAATTTAATTTGATGCAATACGTTGTTCTATTTATCTTGGTTTGTTTGTGGGTTTTTTTTTCCCCCAAAAACTTTTTTTCTCTGGGAAAATGATCAGGATCTTTTTCAAAAAGTTGAATTCAACCAACCAACTCTTTTTTTTCTTTTTAAATCAAAGGAATTTCTACATGGTTCCCTGAAACGTTTTATCAATCTCTCTTTGGGAACTTATGGACTAAAATGGCATGGTGAACCGTGTACGTGCACCCTACAATAAAGTTCTGATCATCTGTGTTTTGCATAGCGCATTGCAGCCATGCATCGTCAAGGGTATCGAACTGGGAACGCTTGCAGGTTGCCACGGTGGTCTAGTGGTTAAGACATCTGATCTGAAATCTGGAGATCGTATGTTCGAATCCCAATCAAGTAGAATGTTTATGTATTTTGTCCGCAAACACCGACAATAATATTACTTTTATTTATTTATTGTTTATTTTATTTTTGATAATTATTTTTGGATTATTGGATGATGATTTTGAGGAGGAGATGAAGATGATGAGGATAATGAGGATGAGGATGACGTCCGCGTCACTCTACATCATTGGCATCATCATCATCACGAGATGATCACCAACACCATCACTTGCCTTGTCCCTTAATGTATTGTCCTTGAGACAAAGACAAAGACTGGGTTTGCCAGCGTCTGGTCACGGCTCGTAGATAAACTAAGAGAAAATTCAGACAATCCGCCAAAATAGTTGGGACACGTGACAATAAACATACTCCACGCTGTCCCGCCTCCGCCTCCGCTCCCTGTCCCCTGCTCCTCCCCTCCCCACCAATGTTGTTATCTCCAGCGGAGCACAGACCCCCAATAAGAGCCAACATTGTCAGGGGCGGGGCAGCGAGATGGCCGGGATTGTAGACCGCCGCCACGACTCAAGTGGGAGGTGTTTGATGTTTCATTGATTACAGTAAAGCATTTGACTGTGTTAAACATGATTATTTAATTCACATTTTGAAGGAGATTGGTGTGATAACAGGGATTTAAAGATTATTGCTGGTTTGTATTGGCAACAAAGTGGAAGGCCAGAACAGAGCATGGATTATCCAGTGAGTTTCAAATTAAGAGCTGAGTCAGACAGGGCTGTGCAAACACCTAGCTTATTCAATTTGTATGTGGTGCGATTTTCAAGGCTGTTGAGGATAAGAAGGAATCATAGTTGGTGGATAAATATTAATAATCTACGTTACGCAGATGATACGGTTCTCATTTCTGACAGTGAACATAATGTACAAGTCTTATTAAATGCTGTTAAGAAGGTGAAAATGGGGAATGAAGATAAATGTGACCAAAACAAAAGCGATGGTAATCCATAAGAGAGAGGTAGGCAAACATCAATGTAAGACTAAATGGGAAAATTTCGGTCACAGGAGTATTTCGTCACATAATAAGAAAAGGAGCTTTGAACAGAAATTATGGATGGAAAGATAGATGGTAAAAGAGGAAGAGGTAGACCAAGACAAAGTTGGACAAGTAACATCAAGATGTGGACAGGAATGGAGTACAGGGAGTGTGTGAGGACAGGCAGGAGAGAAAGGTGGAGATCTGTGGTAGCCAAACGTGCAGCAGAGGACACCAACAGTTAACAGTTAGTTAAAGTAAGAACTCTGGGCCATCCTTCCACTCTTTCGTCTAAAGAAACTGTTCAACCCCCCCCCCCCGTAGAGCAAACATCAGCAGGATTGTGTGCCGACTCAACGTGATGCCACTGAGTTGGGTTGGAGCCATCAAGGATAACTGGTAATCTGTTAGCCACAAATGTCTTGAAGTGTTTTGTTCCGCTGTTGACATACCACTTCAGCATCCCACTTCAGCATCCCACTTCAGCATCCCACTTCAGCATCTCAACACGATGTAGATATGGCCATTTATTTAAGTCATCATGATGATGATGCCATTGGTATTTGTCACTGGACATAAACCTCTGGAAGGTTGATAACTGTGTGAGTCTGTAAGTCCATAATCTCTAAGTCTCTCAAAACATGACCCTTCACAACCTTCTCATCAGTCAAAGTTTGCACTTGTATGTTGATGGCTTTTCCTTTCTCCTTTAGCCTATTCACTACTGCATCAGCATTACTGCCAGAGTCCATAAAGGCATATGTCTTTGTCTGTATGCCTGTCCTCTGTCACCTCAAGATAACTGGTACCTCTCCTGGGAGGCATTCTGCAGATGTACTGTGATTGGCAGAGTTTGTCAAACCACATTTAACATGCTCCTTCACCTCGCTTTCTTCATGGGGAGAATTACTGCCAGTATCTGTGTTTTTCTTAGAGTCCGTTTGTTTTACATATCTTTAGTTAATATGTGTATGTGCATGTGTGTATATATGTAAGCATATACATGTACATGTGTGTATGTGTGTACTTTCTATAAATTATATAATGTTCATACTTTTGCTGTGTTAATTGTTGCTCCTCGGAATAGGCATGCCTAGATAGACGGCGCATTATAAATGTATTATTATTATTATTATTAGAGCAGATTTGTCTTTCCACTCTGTGTAGCACTGTGGGATGCCACCTTCTGCATATGTTACATTTCTGCCTCTTCCTGCAATCATTCACAAAATGTGATGATCCCTTTAAGCAGCCAAAACACAAGCCTTTGGAGCGACAAAACTCTATTCTTTCTTTGTATGGCTTGATTGCTAGCACTGGAAAATCACTCAAGAAATGGCTGGAAACACTTCAATAAATGCAAGCTCCTTTGACCCCATCGATGTCATCACTACTCACAGCTGTGTAGAAACTGGTACTTGATAGTGTTTTAGTACTTTTAGGGCTTGACTTGATATTTCCTTTTCCATTGTCATTTGCTTTAACTATGTCTCCATAGACTGGGTTACATGCAATGCGTGCTTGTTTGTTGACGAAAATAACATCATCAAAAATGACATTTCTTTTCTTGAATGTCATCAAACAAATTCCTCTATCTATCTCTCGGCTTGTATGGCAATTTTGATGTGATCATTCTAATATTTTGAGAATGATTGATCTCTTGTTCCATTGTGAGATCCTTTGCCAGGTTATGCAGCTCTGTGATAAATACTGCATATCGATGAAGCTCATCTTTGTCTTCTGGTTTGATGTCAGACCATTCAACTGTCTTTGACACCATGCTGTCCATGATGCAGTACTTATCTCCAAACATCCTTTTCAGCAGAAGTTTAGCCTTTGAGATAACTTAGTTGAATCCTCATCATATATGCAGCTTTTCACAATGGCATTTGTTTCCCCTCTGGTATACTGCTCTAAGAAATAGATCTTGTCCTTATCATTGTTGGTCTTGGATTTGATGGAATGTTCAAAAGCCCTTACAAAAGCCGATTTCCACTGAATGGTTGTATTTGTCTTTGAGGGAGGGCTGATCTCATGTGTCATTCAACCAACAACTTCATGAGTTCATTTTGTTGCATCATCATTTGGTATGCCTGGACTGGCTCTAGGTGCCGGTAACCATGGATTTACACTGGACATCATTACACTGTCCTCAAGTTCATCCATTTTTGCTTATTCTGATGAAACTCAATTTTAGCAAAACAGTTTTCAACTTAAATGTACATGCTATCTTCTTGTATGTAACGTTAATTCACGATACTTCCAACAGAACTAGGTTTCACGTGAGTTTCAACGCCCAAACACAAGCATAAAACTAGAGCTCAAGTGTTTGTTGGCACAAACACAGGGTGGTCGCGAGAACTTGCGTTCAATGAAATTATCACGGATGATGTCACAATTATATTTTAAAATGTGGGTCATTTTTTATCATAAAAATATCAATTTCATAATCAAAAGACCTAGCAATTTTGCATTAGAATGTGTTGAGTTTGAACTTCATGTTTTGAAGTAAATGTCAGATGAGGTTATTTGGTACGACATCTGACACGTTAAAACTTCCTCATGTTCATGAAAAAATAACGTTAGTATTGTAGTTTCAGAAGATATGATTTTCTGATATAATAACCTTTGTTTCAATGTAATTTGACACCTGATGATGTAATTATGAAGTCATTGCAATTTCATATTTTCCAGATTTCATCCTTTCAGCACTAATGACATTCCCAACAATATTTTTAAAAGGTCGGACCTCACTCAATATAACTATACTAATTCATTCTAACATCTAAAACCAAACAATTTCAAAATGTGTTCATAGTTACAATTTGTGTTTGAGATTTGCCTCTTCTTGAAGAGTCTGCGAATTTTCCACACCTGAAAAAACTTTGCCAATGAATCATCTTAATTTTACTCGGTATATTGTGTTTTGCAAACTTGTTTGTTTCTGAAAAACCCCTTCTTTTTAGACGATTGAAAGAACGTGTATTCTTGTCATACGTGCATATTTATATTATTAGCATTCATGAGCAGTGGGTATACGTACGAGGTTACTTATAAGCCATGTGAATAAGGCATACATGAATATAACTATACTAATTCAAACATTCATTTGGAAAAATTGTTGTTACTCTAATGGCGATATCGGAAAGCTTACATCTTAATATGCAAATGCATCATGATCAAAAGCCGAGAATGAAATGACAGGAAAAGTGTGAGATCTCTCCGTTTGTTCTGCTTCTTAACTATTTAAACACTACTCTCCAAATTCATATGTAAGCTTTACAACAGCTGATAACTCTGCTGCCATAACAAGGATATTCTTCCAACATAGTGAATGCGACGTTAGAGTACAATGACCAGCACCGAACGTTTTTATGTGTGCATCGAGATTGCAAAATAACCGTACTGTGTTTAATATTTAACTCAATACACGTGTGTAACCAATCACTTAGATTTACGGTAAGTATGCTTTCATGAAATCCGAAAACGTTTTTGATTATTATCAATTTATTTATGTTTCAATACAATGTTTTTCACCATCCTTTGTTTTCCCATATTAGATATCTGCACAACAACAAAATTAGTAAACTTGCACCCCAAACATTTGATGGTCTACCCAATCTCATCATATTGTAAGTTTCATGTTTCGAAGGCAGCACCCACTGTTTTCATGTTTAGGCTGGTCATAATCTGAACACTGATCTGTTAGATTTTGGCCAACTGTAATTTGAGTATTTTTGATGCACCCAAGTATTAATTGTCTATCATGATTCACTTGTAATATTAAATTCTTGAAAAGTACAGTGAACATTTTATTTTTTCCCCTCTTTTATTTCTCAATGCACTGTTGTCTATTGAGATTCATTTGTAAAGTTAATTTTATAAAATAATTGAACATTAGGCAGGAATATTTTCAACTTGTTTGATACCAAGAAAACATTTCACTAACTATCGTTTTCTTAAAGAAAATCTAAGAACATTGTTGAAAATGACCATATTAACAGCCTTTAATGATTTTGTTTTAATGCTTCTGTTTTCCTATCTAAGAGCACTGGTTGACAACAAAATCAGTGAAATTGCACCAGGAACATTTGATGGTCTACAAAGTCTTCAATCCTTGTAAGTATTCATGTCATCAATTTCAATCACGCAGCATCAAGCAACTGATTTCTCTTGATTAAAGTTACATCTCTCGGCAACAAATTTGACAGAGTGCGAAGTTCATGTCTGGCGATCGAAAAATACTTGTCAATGGGAGGCCTGTAGGACAACAAATTTTCTAAAATTTCAATGCACTCAACTGTTGTCTCAACCTTGGGCATGATACATGTTAAGATTGTCTGATACCACTAAAATGTTTCAGAAAGTGAAGTTCAGGAAAACCTAAGAAGATTGGTGAAAATAAAAAAAATTAATGGACTTTGACACTACTTTGTTTTCCATCTTAGATGGCTGTACAACAACAAAATCAGTGATATTACACCAGGAATATTTAATGGTCTACAAAGTCTTCAAACCTTGTAAGTATTCATGTCATAAATATCAATCACGCAGTATGGAGCCTACGATTTATCTTGACTGAAGTTACTTCTCACTGCATGCAAACAAATTAGATTAGAAGTGTGTGGTTCATTTTTGCCGATCGAAATATATTTAGGTCTATGCATTGTCACTTTAGTCTATGTATGACACATCATAATCAACATTTGTACAAATCATTTATTTTTATTTATTTAAAAAAAAAAAAAAAAACTAGAGCTCAATTGTATTCGTGAACGAATACCCAGCTGTTTCGCTATTTTTTATCATATTAACTTCCACTTTGAGCCGTGAGGACTTTTGAAATGTTATGACATCATTGAATGGATTGTGATACAAATAATTAGCTAGAATATGACACAAAGATTGTTAGTTATAAGCATTAGTTGTAAAGCTCAAATAAATGTCAAATTTTGAAGCATGTACCATCATTTACATGCACTGCTTACTTCTGGTGACAGTGCATGTTTTGTTTGTATCCCTATAATGTCACCATTCAACACCGGATGCAAAATATATACAACTGATGAATTGTTTAGTTGCATAATACATATGCAGGTTAACTAAAATGTAATGTCCAGTAGCTTTATTACTTCAATGTTACAGACTTCCACAAAATACCATACTTTCTAGAGTACCTTCTTTTTTATATTTGTACAGTTGGGATTATGGAGACTGTCAGTTTTAGTCGAAAGAGCCAGTTGGGCATGAGAGTGCACTGCCTACATGAGGGTTAACATGTTTTGCATCATGTGCGAGTAGTTCTCAGTGACAGTATAGACAATGTGCCCTCTGACGTCACACCTAAACCAAAACATTATGTTTCTCCTCATGGTATACACGCATAATCATGTTTTGAATAAATTTGGTTTGGGAGTGAAGTCGAGGTCATTTGCATTGCTATATTTGAACTTCTGGTTTCGACCGAAGCAAACGTCACAATAAGGTCATATTTGCACGAATTGTCAAGTGGTAACGACCACAATATGGCTCAAAGATCATAATTATAGCTATTGTGGTTCAAAGTTA